>JACJUY010003444.1:72682-86257 GCA_014220935.1 Platorchestia sp. MABIK
TTTATGAAACCTCGATTACCGCATCAAAGCAAATGCCGTTTTTTATTGTTTTCTCTCAATAATTCGTTAATAATAAATTGGATCAAATGAACCTTCTATCATAAAACTACTTGATAACTTTCAGATCGAACTGAATGAGAAGAAAAAGTGAACATTTTGTACCGTCGTTCGCAAAAATTTTGGAACCTTTTTCAATTTTGAGTCCTCCATTCCTAAAATTACACTCCCCTTTACAGGATTATTTTCCATAAACCGAGGCAAATTTCTGATTATAGGAGAAATAAATTTTAAAAAATCTTTATACTCTACATACATATGTAACATTACTTTAAATTTTCAGAGAATTATTCCACTTCACAATTTTTTTACTACCTTTAGGTAAATTTTACTACTTTTTACTACTTTTTTTCCTACTTTTCAAATTTTACAACTTTTTACTACTTTTTACTACTTTACTACCTAGTAGACACCCTGTTTTAACTTTAATCCTAAATTACATGTTATAAAACCAGGCCAGTCGCCTTCTCTTTCTTAGTGTTATACTGTCCCAGTCAAATGAACACAATATCTAATACCCAACTCACTCAATGAGGGTTGGTAACGTAAAATTACAGAATTGAGAAGCTAGAATGTAAATTTCGTTCTGCTCACGATTTACTACGTAAAAACCAAGGCACAGATTTGGCCCGTCCTTCAGAGTTCACCAAGCTTACGATTCGAAAACAGCCAAGACGACTGCTTGTAGTTTACCTAGTGGACAAATACACATGTCACCACAATTGAAAGCCGTATTCATAGTAGTCGAATAAATTCACCAGAAAAGTTCACATTAACATTCACCAGAGTCATGCCCTGAAATTCATCCGCAAATATAGTGCACTAAATTTAAGGCCAAATGCCAGTTCTCACCCAACTTATTCTGCGGTAACTTGGCTTCGAGAGCTCGCTTCACTTCAGCAGCCCAGTGATCGAAAGACTCGGCGCGCTGCTTCAGCTGCTGCAGCATCGGCGGCAGCTCGTCCAGCGTGTAACGGTACCTGTCGAGCCAACACGTTTAGCTCTCGTTCAAACTTACCCTCATTACGCTAGCACTGCTCTCAGTCACTCCCATGTCATTAAAAGTACAAAAACCTCACATGGAAATCCTGATAGATGTCCATCTATTTATTGGCTACTTTTAGTACATCATACAATAACAAATATTGAAATGACAAAAAATCACGCATAGCCCGACCAAATGACAAAAATGAGAAAAGCAAAGTTATTTAACATTACCGACTCGATATTTTGAAGCTAAGGCTTTCGCGTCACTAATGACTTGGCAACGTTATAGCATGGAGTCTATCAACATTGTTAGACATAATATTTGCTCCCACACTTCCTCCGTTTTTGCATCTCATCACCGAAATTAGATCAGATTACAAGTTAATTTAAGCCTTCCGGACCACATCAAATGCATTTAGATAGGAAAGAAGGACACAATTCAGTATAGAAATAATGCAGGTGTGTTCTCATGCTAAAATTCCTGGTGCATAGAAACTACAAGATTGAGAGAAGATTATTAACACGTTGACAGCACATTGGGACATATGTGTACCACTAAATAAATTTTTCATTCACGTATCGGTGTAAATGAAGACTATTCCAATTATTTCAACACCTTTTTATAAAAGATTTTAGTACACGAGAAAAAACATCATGCTATTACATTTTCTTCATTCCTTAGAAAAGATCCACATTTTTTCAAGCAGTGAAGTCGTTTTTACACTGTGCTACTTACAATTTAATTTAAGCAACTGTAGCAACCTTGCTAACGCAGTCAATGAGTTAAAGAGGACAAACTCTAAAGAATTTTTTACGTGGAAAATGAACAGTATTGAAGGAAAAAATAGTCCTTAATAAAACGAAAACCTATTTCTTTCCAACAAAACGAAGGCCTACTCAACCTTCACTTCAGACCTATGGAAAATGAAACTATCACTCAACATTTGAGGATAATTGAATAAATGAAACTCATTCAAAACTCACAGGAACTATGCCAAAATATTCCACAGTAACTTCGAAAAAAAAACAGTATTTTACTTGATTTTGTTGTATTTGCTAGGTTATTTTTCGTTTTTCTTGTGTGCAGGAAAATATAACAATCGCTGGACTTGTAAAAAGGAAGATTGATGGCTCTCTCAATATTTAAATGTAGCATGTACGCATGAGACGAGAGGTGAGCCACGCTTTTGCTACGTTTTCATGAGCTGACTTGAAATCACTGAAGTTAAAACAAAAATATACAAACACAAGCTTGAACTATCAAGTCAGTTATATTCTATCAAGCACTTTTAAACTAAGCTTAGCAAGCCCCAGGTAACAAATACATAGTACATTTAACATTCTTCAAACATTGATACTTCAGTAACGTACATACATACGTTCACGCGATGTTTTCCCTAATTGCACTTCAATAACTTTCATACGTTCACGCGATGTTTTCCCTATTTGATTCAACACTCACGTAGCTAACGCAACACGAGTCAGTATAGTGATCAAGAAATTGAAATGAAAATAAAAACCCCATAAACACGTCCGTCCCTTTCAAGAAAATTAGAATGAAAAAAATGTGGGCTCGAATATGCCACACGAGCTTGCCCGCAATATTTACAGATCCCAGTGATTACGGCGTCAGGCTCTACTTGAAACTTAAATAAGTTCACTACGGGTTAGTATCGCAACATTTGAGCACTGTGGAGGCATCACCTGAGCACATGCTGAGCGGCGGGGCAGGAGCACAGGTTCCTGTGGTGCCGCAGGCACACGAGCTTGGCGGGGGAGCAGCTGCACGTCACGGCTGACAGGAAGCAGGTCGTCTTGCAGAAGTCGCACTGCCGCTCGTCATCAGGAAGCAATTCAAACGCTTCACGCTCCGCCGCTTTAACCCCCTGCATACATGAAAAATATTAAGGAAACCCAAGCGTCGAGGTGTGTTTATGTGATGGTTACGCATTTTAGAACATTTTCCTCTCAGTGGAGCTGCTCCAAAGGAGCGGTGACTAAAGATGAATCTGATGTCTTGTGAAGACTAGTTAAGAACAGAACAAATGAAGATCAGAACTCATTCAGTGACTCATCCAGTGTGATACCCATCAGAGCCCAAAAATTTCCGCTAGTTACATGTTTCAATATGATTGGATTATCCCCCACATCCTGTGTATGGAATCTGCACAACTAAAAAAAGTTCATATAACAAAATAAAAAAGAAGAAGGAAGTAGAAGATGGAGAAAAAAAGAACAGTGAATCGCAAAAACATGGTCCGTAGTAAAACAAAAAACTTATTCGATTTCAACAAAAGGAAAGCTTACCTAACTCACATTTTCTCCCCGAGAGCAACTTTCATAGATACAATAGTAGTGGTCCCAACTCAAAATGCCATTTGTGAGAACACATGTGGCATTAGAGCTGCATCAAAAATGTGAGTGTGCCAAACTTTAGTAGTTCGCTTTATAATAACCCAGTAAAAATTAACATAAAAGTAACTTTGATGGTGAGGAAGATACGTTTGACACATTTATCTATTACCGGAAATCTACAGGGTGGGCCATAAGTTTTAATACAATAGCAAATGTATAATGTATATTTTTTATTTTTCAGACACCCAAGACCATGCGTTTGACAGAAGAGCAACGAATTAAAATTATACTGATCAGGAAGCAGTCGCCTGGTTGCACAAAATTTCAACAGAAAACACGGAACGAGCATTACACACGACACTGTGGCAAAATTTATTAGCTAAGTTCAGAAAACTGGAAATGCTGCTCATCAACCGCGAAGTGGTCCAAGACGTAGGGCCGCCAATGAAGATCCAACAGCTCCGATACTTGCAGCGATTACACGAATTTTAAAAAAAGTACACGACGGTTGTCTAGAGAGAAAGTGGTGTCAGTAGGTCGAGTATCAGGCGCATTTTTAAAACAAACAAATGGCATCTATATCTGTGCTATGTCTATAACTTCACCTGAGCTAATGCGTGTTCATAGACAATGGAAAACACGTACCAATATGTGTATTCAAAACAATGGTAATCATATAGAGTACATCATATGAATTAAACATTGTTCAATTTAGAATGTTTATTTTACCTATGTATGGAAACTTACGGCTCACCCTGTAATCCAAGAATATGGTGACAAAGTACGTTAAAATAATGAAACTGATCCAATACATAAATTCGCCTTACTGCACCACTCACCCACTGCAGAAGAACTTTCCGCTGGCGCTTCTCGCCGTCGACCATCTTGAGGAGATCCTGGTAAGTGGCAGCAGCAACGGTGAGCTCGAGGGAGTCGGGGGCGGAAGCCATTTTGCAGATGAGTTCATCGTGAGAGAAGACACAATAGCGCTTCAGTTTGCTGTAGTGGTCGATGCACTCGCGGCCGATGGCCAGCCAGTCGGAAGGTGCGAAGTTGACGGCCTCGGCGAAATTGTAGCCTTGGTTGAAGCCAGCGTGGTAGGAGCGAGGGAACGTGATCATAAACTCGCCCGCGTGCTGGTCACAACGCACGATCGGCACATCTGCGGCGAGAAAATGTGTTATCAAAAACTCGATCATCAACTCCAAAATTAAAAACACAAACCATATCGCTCAGAAAGCAAATAACCATGAGAAAGGTAAGAAATTAACTTAAAATCTGGTATTCATTGCTTCATATTCATCAACATTAAGCAAATTAGAAACACATAACTCGCTTTTTTAGAATCTATGATGACCACACAGCAGACTGTATATGAGTGGTTAACTGCACTACTTTTTGCAACTCCCTATAATACACCTCAGTCTCAAGAGTTGCTGCAACCTACCATCCCTCATCAGAATGTTGGGGTTCATGATGGTGACGAGCTGGTGCAGAAGGTCAGGCTGGCTCTCGAACAGCTCAGGAGCGGCGCTCTTCATGCACGCCTCAAACTTCTCTGCCTCGCCCCCGGGCACGCCGTACCACGTCTTCGGCTCGCCCCTGCAACAGCAATATAGTTATCCCCCTACTTAACACTTTGACTGCGACGTGAGCCACCGGTGGTACACGGAGGATTTTTTCGTAATGGTGCTGACAGACCAGCATTCACAAACTCAATTTTCGTTGACACTTAATCAAAATTAAATGAAGGCACGATTCAGTTAATGTTTGCTAATTTTAGCATAGCTAACTACAATTTAAAATTTGAGTTGAATTTCAAACTTCAGTTTCACCTGCCACAATCAAAGTGTTAAAAATACACAGTTTGTTACTACCTAAGTCTCGCCGTCCCGTCACACCCTGGAAGCGGAATACCGGAGCCCTACATAATGAATATGTAAGTTTTCACAATGTAAAATTTTTTGGTTCAAATTCATTCGATGGATGCACAATTTCTAACAATTGAATAAAGAAAACGAAAGGAGAGGGTATAACTTTCGAACTGTTTATTTACAAATAATTATCACCAATGAATTTTAGGTCTAACTGCACCACCGTGATTTCCGACGGCACGGGAGCACTTGCACTGAAACAAAGAAGCTACCTCGTCAATTCCTTCACTACAGTAAGGAGAAAAATTGCATGCCAACTAGCTGAACCACAAGTACTATTGTAATGCTGAAGTCATAGTTAATGTATGAACAGCAGCTTTACTTCACATCTGGCCAGCCCACATTCTTGACTCATCTCTACAACGGGCGCTCATTCTCGTGGAAGTTTTCCCACATAAATTGAAGCATTCTTTTTAACTCCAGCTAGATATACTGACCTCAGTTTACCAGCACCACACTAGCCACTCCAGAATAACATAAAAATTACATGATAATTCTTCATCTCCTATAAAGCCTAAGTATTGAAATTTTTTAAATCTACGATGTATGGTATGAGAGAGCATTATTTTATCCATCCTGAAGTGGCTATTTTCATTACCGCTCTTCAACCCCATACGTTTCATTAAATTATTTCCTTCTTATCATCTAACACACAAACAGGCAACTCTCAAGAATAAGATAAAGCAAGATGAAAATTGAAGAAGAAACTGGTTTCAAGTGGAATTCCCGTTCAGCCACTGAGGTCGGCCTCCACTGATCTGAGTGCAACAGTTTATCACGCGTCGGATGTTGCAAGCTACTATTGACATAAAATGCCTCAATACTATTACGAACGATCAATTACTGCATAAACAAAATGCATGCTATTTACATAATACAGCATAATGGAAGGTGGAAATAATTTTTCACAGACGTTTCTGAATGAAATGTTAAAAATTAGAGAGTGTCGACAGTGAGGTTCCGCTCTATGGCGGTGCGACACAATATAATAAAGATGATGTGCCTCTAAGACAGATTTTTCAGTGAACAATTGATCTGATATTGAGACTCTAGTGATCCTGAAATAAAGTACGTTAAATTAGCCAACATTTAACCTATCTCACTATATCATAATTGAATATTAATGAAGCAGTTTAACTATGACACGCAATTCAGACGGAAGTTTCACTAAACGGTTCAAGATACATCAGTATTATGCTCATATCGTTGAAGGCTCAATACTTATATTTAGGGGCCAATAAGTGGAAAATCAAGTAGGCTGCGGTAATATAAGAAGCTCTACTAACCAATGGAGGTAATTGATGCTGTAGCTCCAGTGGTCCTCGTTGTGCCAGCAGAAAGTGCTGAAGCACATGCCCACGTACATCCAGGGCACCTTCATGCCGCTGATATCGCACCCGATGTGAGCCAACACAGACCCCTCCTGCACCGGCAGGTTGTTCAGGTTCCAGCTGTCATTGGCGTATACCTGTAGAAGCAAGTGTCAATTATAATAATTCAGCAGCATGTACTGACGGATGAACAAGAAGTGTACATCATTAATGAGAGACGAGAATATCATCAACAACACTGAAACGTATGGAGTATTGATGGAAAATAGCTAGGCTATGAAGGCTATATGTGAGAAACGGTTTGGAATCTTTAACACTAAAATCATGATAAAAAAAGACATCTCTCATAAGCTTTCATAAATCACAACAGAAGCCCTATAAAAACATACTCTGTATGGGGTTAGGTTCAGAAACAGCAGCTCAATGGATACTCAGTTCAATAACATTCTATACAACTGACGAACCAAAGAGTAGAAATCGTATAAAGGGCTGCACTGCCATGCAAGAAAACATAATGCAGTTCTACCTTCTCATTCCACCTTTCCTGACGTAAAAACCAGAATATGCAAGTACGAAACAATGCTCTAACAGTGATACCAACGCGAGCGTACAAATCACTAAACCGTATCATTGGAGGGTCGCTAGAAAAGTAACAGTTTAGCAAGCACCCCACAAATGTATGGAGGATGGTTGCAACAGGCACCTACCTGGTCAGCAGGCATGAGGTTGTTGGAGTGGTGGGTGGGGAAGCCGGAACCGTGGTCCATGGTGTGCAGGTCCGCTCCGTACTCCACTGTCACGTCCTCGTCTATGGATGACACAATGCGCCAGAACTCCCGCTCGGCCATTGATGTTGGCACAAGCTGATCAAAGACGTGCAGCAGTTCGTAACGTGCTGGGTTTACAAGGAAATATCACAAAATACCTAGATATTCCTACAAACCAATGATCAAGTATTGCTAGCATACATGTTTACAGCCTATCTGAATGCAATACGCGCAATACTTCGTTCAATTTTTGGACATGTGATCTATTCTGACATTCAAAATAGCATTTACCAAAAAGTAACCCTACACCAACTACAAGCATGAACCATTTACTCTAATTTCCAATGAGAACGCGTATAGCTCCAATTGGAACTGGAGATGTCAGAAAATACCTCATAGAAGGCATTACTGAAATAGAACAGCTTTGCAGAAAATATTCCAACATGTATCAAATATGTAAGCAATTTTCCCTAAACAAGTCATATTATAATAAACAAACGGATCATCCTCAGCTAGGAATAACACATAGGAACCAAAATCTTTCAAATATAATATTTTGTTCTAGAAACTTTGTATTATTGTCACTATGTGCATCACACCCGGTGAAAATCTTATGCCTGTTGCAACAATAGTTTTTGAGTAATTCTGGAAAGTTTTGAAAGACGAGCGGTGTACGAATAATTTCGTCGCTAACTGTAAGTTAGCCCCTGACATAAATGAACAATGATTTTTCTAAGCCAGAAAGAACCATGAATAGACAAAGCCCACTGATGGCAGTAGTTTGTAGGAGCCAAGACTAGGAGGAAAAACTCACATGCACCGGCATATTGAAGTAGTCTTGCTTGAACTTGTCTGCCATCTCTCCGAAGGACTGCAGGTTGTATTCCTTTTGTGCCTGCTCAAACCCGAAGGCTTCCAAAGGCTTGCTCACCTCCACCGCCACGCACTTGGGGCACCGCCAGTCTCCTGATGACAATAAATTAAATAAATGCACACCTTACTTTCCAACAGCCCTAAAATGTAATCAAAATCGAGTCCATTTTGAGTGAGCTGCGAAGTATAGTAGTTGACTTGTAAACTTACGAAAGCTAAAATTCTTCAGTTAATATTATGTTAAAAAATCACAGAGGGATGGTGTAAACAGGCAAATGCACTCTTACATCGTTCTATATTCTGAACTTTACCGAGCAATCGAAACTACCGTCAGCCGCTGCTGGTTTCCGCTATAGTAAAAACAGATAGTATGCCTTTAATTCCTTATCGAACAGTAGCTAAAGACGAGTCATACGACGTAAGTACACCTAATATACCACTTAGTCACACTGTAGTCAAAATTCTTCGGCATTAGCACACATGTCAAGCTACTTTAAAGCAACAAGAGCAGGCGTCTTACCTTTTGGAATCTCAGTGAGGCTGGGCATGAGGCAGAAGGTGTGGTAGGAGTCGTCGCAACCGTCACACAGCAGCATATGCTCCTCAGCATCTCCTCGACCACAGTTCAGGCAAATGTACTTCGCCAGCTGCAACGTGAGGTGAAATTAGCCTTATGGCTACAGCATCATTGCTCCAAATATTAACTATTCCAAGTTTTTAAAAAGTTATAAAATTTACATATCTATGACCTAAAATGAGAAACTGAGCAGACGAAGTAGGTTCAGCACTTTTTGAGCTTTAGCTTTCTCAGTTAAGTTTGAGGCAGAGACGGAGTGATACATGTATGTTAGAAATATAGTAGCTATTCATAGCTAAACATTAGAAATTTATCGGATGTTAAACTTCAGTTCCCCGCCTGCATAAAAGCTCAGGACCAGTGCCCTGATTTAGATGTTGATCCAGTGCAAAAACTTGCTAGCCTATCATAGGCTTTTGATAGCATACGCTGCCATGATTTCATAACTCTAAATAGAAAATCAAGAGCTTCAAACTCAGACAAAAACTCCCTTTTCCCTAGCAGAAAGTATGATTTCTTAAATTTGAAAGCAAAATGGAAAAAACTTTTCTGCCAATGAGAGTACAAGGAGACCTCCAACTCACAGGGTCATGGTCATAGAAGATGGTGCGTCGGTTGCGCCCTTTGTTTTTGGTGTCCTTATCCATGTCAGCATTCTTAGGACCTGGGCCTTTGAACTGTAGCCGCTGTAACTCCTTTGCATTTGATGAGCAGTCCTGTAATGTAATTAACTATCACTTTGTGACAGTTAATCTTACCATCCATCTTCCACATGCAGTGAAGAAAGCAAATATGATTCAGACATGCTCACACGTTTTCAAGTGGCACGAATGATGTATTTTCAACTGAATGGTCGGACTTAACACGCAAATTGTGTTTCTCATCATATACATAATTTTTGGCAGTGATTAGAGTCTGCTGAGGGTCTATGCTTTGCTCTCAAAATTGGAAATTACTGATGGTTCAGCCTGACATGATGAATTCAAGTCTTCATTTTTAGTGAAGCACAATCTTTTCAAACCATCTGAAGGACTTTAGTAAATAAGATTCTCCCCTATCGCTGACCTGATTATCGTGCAATAACGAAGGTGTGAAAAATCAGTGAGATTTAATCCTGTATTCATGCACATCATAAAAAATTCTACATTTAACCACGTAGTCATGCTTTTCTTGTCATAAAATTGCACATCACTGAAATCCCCAAGCTTACCAGAAATTTTTGCCCGGTTAAAAACCATTAAATACTCTTATATTTTATGCATCAGTTGAACACTACGTAGTTATAAGTATTCTGCCCGTGCATATTCTCAACATTGCCAGCTTCACTACAAGGGTTTCCTCATATCTAAACTCAAGTCAGTAATACCCTGAATGATATTTCATTCCCTTTCATAAATTAGAACCTTTTGGTAGTTACGCTCAGAAAACTGTAAGCACCTCGTCTTCCTCTCCCTCGGTCGCATGGTAGCGGCGACTGCGGCGTCCGTTCTTCTCGTTCTCAGGGATTTTGCCCGCCATGCGACTGGGGATCTGGTGAGGCTTGTAGTCTTTTGGCTCTGCCACAAAGTCGGGGTCGTTTTCGGTACAGCTCTTGTCCCCACCCTGTAACAGATCAATACATGGCCTTGATGAATTTAAAATACATTTGAGTACACCATTTCACATTATGGACAATTGGGTACCATGTCCTGACTATGCACAAGATGACGATTTACTTTTCCTGACTCCGTTATATTTATCACATGCTCTCACAATGTACAGTCGTCCTTTGTTTCCCTCAGGTGTTAGGTTCCAGAGGCACTCGCAATGGGCAAAAATTCACTCTGCTAAGTAGCAACTCTACTTTTATATTACTACTCACATACATCTCAATCCTTTATGATTATTCTTATACAGTACTTTCAAATAGTTTGGTACAGAATGAAAAACTTCTGATAAAGTGAGTACAGTAATTTAAAATATTAACCATTTCAACTCTAAAAACTCACTAAAAATACACAGTATTTTATTTCTTGCACTACGAGTTATGTGCTCGTACATTTAACTTATTTTGTTGGCACTCCTATCATTTGTGGGTAACAAAGTGCTCTTCGTTCATGCTCGCATACCCGAGCCATCCAAACGCTTCAAGCTTTCCCCTGTCATAAACATGACAACTCTTCATCCAATGTCTCGAAATATGGTGTAACTCAATTCAATGGCTCTCTCAACTAACAGGACAAATGAATTTGAATTATGTAGGAGAACATTACAAGCAACTGAAAATCCTTTTCAAAAATTATGATTTTCACTCCATACATTTAAGCCCACAGGAAAGTGGCTTGGTTACAAAGTGCACGTTTCTATTACTAAAATAGGGAGAAAAAATTCCCACTAGATTAGATAAAGCCTTCCTAACCACAACAAAGGCATTCTAAAGATAAGTAGGAGGAAGGCACCATTTAGTATAAAATTAAAAAACACAGAATCTGTGCACAAGGTTCTTAGAATCAGTTGAGAAAGTTGTTAATGAAAGAGGATAAACATTTATGAAAGAAGTAGTAAGTACCAAAAAACAGGACAGCAGAGGACTGAAAAAAGATGGCCTGAAACAAAACACAAAAAACTTTTTATTTCAACAAAAAGGAAGCCTACCTAACCTTTAGCTTGGGACCTCACATATTCCCCCTAAGAATGCTAATTCCCGTAGATACATTAGTAATAACCCCCAGGAGGTAAAACACTCCCACTAGCACAACTATTACAGGCAGAAGTAGACATTTATTCATCACACTCAGCACCCCTGCATGAACTCACCAGCGGCACTTCCTTGCTCCTGTTGAAGATATCAAAGGGCTGAAGGATCCTCTCGTAAATTTGTTTGAGCTGCGTCCCAAGATTCTTGTGGCTGGCAAACCCAAGGGAGAAGGCAATCTTGTTCCAGCCTCGGGCTCGAGCAACTGCCTCTCCACCTCCTGTTGTGGTGCAATGAATGTATAAGTAAATGTATATCTTTGGTCCATATGTCTACTTAGATAATTTGTATGGTTGAAGCTATATGAAGATATTTTTGTAAATGAAACATAAATGTAATTTTATAGAATATTCTTCAATGTTCTTGAATGTAGCAATTAACAAAAACCAAACAGGAAAAGTATAACACGAACTGATAACTTAGGATTACTGCAAAAAGAGCAGCTACAAAGCAAGCTCTGTAATATACAAGAAAGCCAGTTCATAGAACTGTCAGAGCTTCCACACTTAAAAAGATCTTATGCTAAACAGCTGTAACAAAATCTCAACAGTTTATTGAAATATTTTTCCATTTTTTTCTAAATAAATTGAATGTAAAGAGTTTTAAGTCAGTAAAATCTTCAAGTTTTTCAGATGGGAAAATAGCAAGTAAACCTTGCAACACAGCAAACTGAACATCATGGCAATTATGAAATCAACAAGTCATGCAATATTGCCATTTAGAACACCTACCAGCATCCTGGACTTTTTTGTGAAGAGAGTAGAGATCAAGGGCCTTCTTCTCAACCACAGGGATCTTGAGGGAAGATCCTTGCAGCTCCCAGAACTTGGCAATCTGGTCCAGGAAGTTGAGCTTGATGCGTGTGTGTGCCTCGAGCTCATTGAGCCGCTGGATGCGGGGCGTGAACTTGAAGTTATCGACATCGACAGCAAATGGAGGCTGCCAATCCTGCACAACACACAAGTTCCCAGAGCATTAAAACATAGAATTTCATAAGAAATGTTTGAATTTGCTCAATAAATATTCTATATCGAAATGCACTGTTTAGTAAATCAAACCTCTACAAGTACAATAATTCCCTCAGGATAGTCAAGCCATTTAGCTAGTGATGCACCAAAATTTGAGATGATAATCACAAGCATTGAAAATACAAATTAATTTTAGGCAGCCAGGAGCACTTGAATAAACCTTTCAAGAAAATCTCCATTCCTGAACTAAACCGAATTTTCTAATTTCAGTTTTTTCATTTCTATTGCAACTAGGTGAACGAAAATGCATACAGATATGCAAAACTGAATTTTGAACACATTTGCTCCCACAAAGATTTTCGATTTTTGCAATAGAAAAAAACGTCATTGCACAAACATAAAAAAAATTTATGGGATTCCACCAAACCCTACTGGTACAATTTTCTACGTAGAAGCGTGATTTTGGTCTCATTCAATGCGGAAAGACTGTGAAAAGAGCGTAACAAAGAACATTTTTGAATTTTGAATTAGAAGAAAAATTGTTGTTACATTTGTTCAAAAAATTGTGATTAGAAAAATTAAAATATGAAGAAAATTTCTAGATTAATTTTAAGAGTTTCAGTTTTTGCATTTCTATCGTAACCAGGTAAACAAAAATGAAAAATTATTTGTAAAATTCAATTTTGAATACATTTGCATCTATAAAAAAAATTTGTTTTTGCAATAGAAAAGTTATTGTGCAAACATATATATAAATTTGCACAAAACCCAACTCCTTCAGCAATTTTCAATGTAGAAGCGTGATTTTGGTCTCATTCGATGTGGTACGACGATGGAAACAGCGTACCAAAGCGGAATTCTGTTTAAATTCCAAATTAGATTTTTATTGTTGAAAAACTAAAATTTTTGAGGGGATGTTGAAATCTAACTTCAGTATATATATTTATACATGCATATAAGTTTCCTGCAGTCACCCAATGAATTACTTCCGT
>JACJUY010003445.1:0-27836 GCA_014220935.1 Platorchestia sp. MABIK
CTGTCTTGATGGGAATGCGTGTGGGATGTGGGGCTGTCTTGATGGGAATGCGTGTGGGGTGTGGGGCTGTCCCATTTGTGATTTATAATGGTGGGATTTTTTGCTGCTCATGATTACAATGGCATACTTTTGTGCTGTTGTGGGTTTGTGATGGTGTGGTTATAAGATATTTTCGATTTATAATGTTATGCTTCTCTATTGGGTGCAAGATGCGGTTCTGTTTTATTTTCGATTCTTAATGCTGTAGTTTTGGGGTTCTGTGTGGCTCTGGATTTAGAGTGATGTAGCTCTGGTAATTTCTATTTATAGTTTAGTTCTTTTGTGTTTTTAAAATTTAGATTGATCTAGCTCTGTTAATTTCTTTTTAATAATAGTGTAGATCTACGTCAGTTAAATGTAGTAGGCGGATCTGTGCAATTTCAGGTTTATAATGATGTGGTTTGGTGTTATTTTCGTTGATTCCTTGATATTTTCAATGGATGCATTATTGGATTTTGTTCAAAAGGGTCTAGATTTATTCTTTATTTTGATTTAGCATCTAGATATAGTGGGTGTTGAAAAATATAATTGCATGAAACGTTTGTATATGGAGAATTTCAGTTATCTAAACGGAATAGGGCACGTAGAAATGAAAGTAATGTACAACCTGTGCGAGATATGCATTGAAACTTGCATAAGAGGGTTGCTCGAGGAATACCAATTATAACTGGATGTGTTAGAAAAGGGCCTCTAGTTGACGCAACGTAAAGCTTACAATACCTTCTATTGAGGTTCTTTTAAAGTCAGGCAAGTGAGACTTTATTGAAATAAGATCTTTGTAATCTCTGTTGTGTTGAAAAAGCCTTATAGGTAAATGACCTTTCCAACATCAATCAAATAATTCTTCTGTGGCTTGAATATGATTCCAGTCAATCAATATCTAGTAATTGCGTGTACATTGATCTTGACACGTTCGCTGCCACGTGACGCACATGTGCGTCCCGGTCTCATGTTATGATAAGTTGTAAGTAGCATAGTTTAAAAAACGGCTTTACTGCTGGAAAAACTATCTTTCATAAGATGGGTGAAAATGTAGTTGCATGATATTTTAACCCGTATGTTCAGATCTCTTCTAAAAAAGATGTTGAAATAATTTAAATGCTGTTCATTCACACCGATACGTAAATGAGTAATTTACCTAGTGGTAAATCGGCAGTGAACGTGTTAACTGAAGTAGCACCTCACAACATTGTGGTACAGCCACGTTCCTATGCTGCACGAGCCTGACGCTTTTTTCCTCAGGAGGCGAAAGAAACAAGCGACGGTGTGCACCAGGCCTGCTCCGAGGGCAGCCGCGATGTTGCCTTCACCCACCAAGTCGGCAAAGATGATCCTGATGTGAAAGTCCCTCCTTGCACACAAGCAGATGCCGCCGCTGCTGCTACTCGCGCTTGCCCATTTGCTAGTCGAGAAGAAAGCCGTGATCTTCTGAAAGCCGCAGGGTGCAATGACACTCTCGATGTTGACCGTTCACGTAAGAGTGATCATGTCGACGCTGGCGGTTGTTCTAGAAGTTGTCGACCTCAAATGGAATTAGGCTCGATATCTTCCAGCGAGGGTGGTAAGGACGATGTAAGTCGTTCTTACAAGCCGAAAATTGTGCCTAAATTGTGCGGTGAGCCTCGCACATCTCTCTATTCTAGCTCTGTCAATCCCTTCCGCTCCCTGCAAATGGGTGGGCGTAGTTCTAATCCCGCCATCAAGAGGCGCATAGTGAACATCTCACCTTCTGATAAAGACATCCTTGGGAGGAGCATCAAGAAGAACAGTATGGTTTGGCCCATGCTTGATTCCATAAAGACTGATCCAAATGCCACAGAGCTAATGAATTCCAAGTCGACTGACGCCTTACCTCAAAAGACATCTGCTGCGTCTCCAATTTTGGATACTAGCTTTAATAGCACAGAATTGAAGAAGCAATTTGGGTCCAAGAATTCTCCAGCTTGCTCGGCCGACCGCAGCTCTGATAGCGGCATCCAACTCGGGTTGCAGTCCAGCGACGTCGCAGTTCGGAAAATATCATCCGTTGACCATAGTTACACTTCTGCTGACGGTGGCCCGGAGCGAACAGACGAAAATAATAACTCTTGGAAACCCAGTTCTCATCCTGTAACCTCAATACAGAACGTACAGCCTAGCTCGGTGAGCTCTTCCGTGCCTGACCCAGTAACTTCCGCGAGACCCGCTGGGTTGGAGTTCGTGGACAAACAATTCGACTCCCATAGCCCTGCTCCTGATGATGACCAATCTTTTGGCAGTCTAGTAACTCCTGGTTATCACCCAAACTTCAACGTATTCTCAAGTGCTAATCAGTGCAGAGAAATTAAAACTGATCCCCCGAAAGAGCCCATTTGCTATGATGAAATTCCTTCTCACCAACGATTGACGACTAAATTTATTAGTTCGTCTGAGTGTGTTGCACAAGACTGTCCCGCAATAAATCGAAAGCGGTTTGCTGATGCTGATTTCAGTGATTTGAACCGCGATCAAAAGAGAACGCGGCATCAATTGCTAGATTTAGATAAGCCTGCTGATGATCGCGTGTGTTATCAAGCCGAAAATCAAGACCCATTGGCATGTGACAAGTCGGAGAACGCGGAACCTAGTGTGCTACAAAATGTTGAAGTGCACCCTCACGACGATGCTTCGGCAAAAAGCAGCACTGCATCTATGGACGACAATTATGATGACTCGTATTCATGTATGCTTAATGCCATCATCAATATGGTTTCTACTAAAAACGATCGCACGAACGTGCCGCAGCTTCACAATACAGTGGAACCGATACCGTCATCTAGTGGTGACGATGTCCCTCTTACCGTTCCTCACCGTGAGAACGTGGACCCTGTCGATTCCGCTCCTGCTTTTGACTTTGAAACTATCATGAAAGACGGGCTGAATGTAAGTTCTCGAGTGTCTCAGTATGGTAGCTTTTCTACAGCTTCGAATTTGGAGAATGATCAAGCGAACTCTGCTACTATTCTTACGAACGCTCCGGCGAATTTCGATGGAAAGAACATTGATGGGAAAAGTTGTGCAGGTGTCATCGAAGGGGAAACTACCAGTTGCCAGGGGCCTGAGATCGTCAGCATTTCTAGTTCTCAAGAGTGTGATACTGAAAACCATATTTCCTCTCTTGTTCGTGCAGATCATCTTGACTCACGCCCAACCTCATGTGTGTCGTTGAAGCAACCAGATGAAATTTCACGTCCCAAAACCAAGGAAGATTCTGAAAACAGCGTGTTTCATTTCTCCAAAACAGCGTGCCCTTCTGTTGAAATTGGCTTCCAACATAGCTTGCAGTTTCCTCCTTGCGTTGTACCTCATAGCCCAAGTACCGGCATGCCCCCTAGTGGTGTGAACAGCCTGGCTACTGACACATGTCCTCAACCTGCTGCTGCTCCTTCATGTTCTTTGGAGGATGATTTTCGGAAAGATTTAGACTTGAGTGACACCTCTTCCGAAGACAACGATGAAGAAGACAGAAACAATGAGAGCGCTATGCATAGTTCGTCTCTCTCGTCACTTGATTTAGAGACGCCCATCATGTCGACCACATCATCTCCTGAAATAAAACGCGAGCCGTCCGCTCCTGAGCTGGCCAGCGTCAAACGTTGCTTGGTGTTCCCCGATGAAGACAGGCATAACCCTAGCAGCTTCAGGAAACAATGTGCTGCTGGCGGCCTTGATTGCGTTTCGAATTCTCTGAGAAGAACTGAAGAGGATCTTGAACTGAATTTTTTGAATGACTCTGATGACCTCTGTTGCATTCTGGACGAACACGTCGTTGAAAAAAATGCTTCCCTTTCTTCGGAACGAGAATCCATGATCAAATGGGAACCACATTCTCCCCTCGATGAGAATATTGTGCCTTCCTCGGAAAGTGATGACTGTGCGGCGCCTCCACTTTTGCTGTCCTCTGAAGAGAGTATGGAGTGCGACGACTTCGAATCTATCGTAAAGAGAGCCACGGACTGCTCAGAGAAAGCGTCCAGATCAGAGGACGCGAGTAATGTTCCTCTTTTGGCATCGAGTCACTCTGAGGTCCCCTTATCTGAGGCTTCTGTCTTCTGTGACGACTTCACCTTAGCCCCACTGACCACACCTACTAATGACGCGGAATCGTTGGAAGAAACTCGGCCTCGACAGCACCAGTTGGTGGTAAGCGATGAGTTGACTGATATTACTTCGGTGTTAACTGCTAATTTCTGCTCTGATTTTGATCGGCGCCACGGGCTACAAGTTCCTTCAGTTGATCATACCGCGCAATCGATGCCAAAATCTACAACTTGGACGTCCACTGGTGCGTTGACGTGCTCTCCATGTGCTGATGGCTCATCATCAACTACCCTGTCGAAGCATGCACGCGTTTTGCCTACTACATTTGAGTTTCAAAGCAATGCAGTTATATCGAATCAAGCTATTGCCTCAGCATCTGTGCCTGATGATGGGAAGACTTCACTTGCTTGTGGACACCCGTTGAGTTCCGAGCCCAACTTTCAAAACATTGTAAATATAGCTCCTGAATTTGTAATTTCTTCTCATGTTCAGCCTTACCAATACAACGTTTCTAAAGGTTTCACGGGCCTTAACAATGTCTCGACCGTCGTGCCAGGTAACAACGCTCCCAATTCCGAATCCGTTCACGACAGTGTCTGTACATCCTACAATAGTTACAACCGTCATGCAGATGCTCATACGAGCGTTGAAAGCAGCACCAGTGACATACCGAGCAATGGTAGGGTGAGTGATCCGTTATCTGGAGAAAGGAATGTTTGCAATGTCCGTGATTTCTGCCCAGACGTAGATCCCAGCAGTTGTGTGCCCGATATTACTTATGCAGACCCACCAGTTAGCACTACCTATCAATTCAGTTCCATGTCAGGTAATGTACGCGGTTTTACAACAGCGTCGGAGTGCAGTGCATTCTCGGGCTTCCAAAGTGTTTATACAAGTGTTCCTCAATCTGCTGGCGCCTCTTGGATTGAAATTTCTTGCTCACCAGTTACGTTTGACTCGTCTCATTGTTTGTCTTCGCCATCAGCTCTTCCAGTCGAATCAACGCTCAGGTCTAGTAGGCTTTTCTCTCCTTGCTTCTTGCCCGCTCTGTCCAGTGCTGCTCGATTCTGCAACAATTGTCCGCCTACATCATCGTACAATGCTTTGACGGCAACATGCAACTATCAACACGCCTCTCCAATACCAAACGTTGCTACTGCCACTCATACTAGCTCGGTACCTGCTGCCCATTCGGGAAGCGATTCTGCGCCGTTCTCTTCCTTTCCTACATACGAGGCAACATTCCCTTGCACTGCACCTACGATACCTGATGCTAATTCTTGCTGCGCTTTGTATGACCAGCTTCCGTTATCAGAGAACCCAAAGATGAGTTTTTTTTCGAATGAAAAAACTCATTCCTCGTCGTCCAACCCACAAACTCCTTCGAATGACGGGAAATCCAATGTTCTCTCCGAGCTATTTTTGTCGGTTCTATCGTCAGATGACTCGCCTCTAGATCATCAGAGGGAACAACCTACCAGTTCTGCGTTGTCTACACCTATTATAAAAAATTTCACAAGCGTCTCAAGTGCTTCTGTCGTAGAGAGATCGTCGCCCGTTGATTTAGGAACCAATGTTAAAAAAGATTTAGTCTCTGGAGCTCATTACAACGCTTCGGAATTTACTACCAATTTTTCTGTGGAACATCCAAACACTGATGAGGTATTCGCTCTACTAGATTGCTCTAACTTCAGAACAGATGATCAAAATTTTAGTTACTCGTTGCCAGTGACATCGTGTTCTACCGCGGCAGAACCTGATTCTTCTGCGTCACTTTCGGCGAAATCGTTAACATATGCACCTGATCACCTGTTGGGAGAAAATCCTCCATGTTCTCAGCTGAATTTTTCTGATCTGATGATGGCTACAGCCGAGCCGGAAAGTGAAGCCAAAACAAAAGAAACGGTAAAGCCTTTGGTTGCATCTTCAATTATTCGGAGTGGAATTAATGGCTCCATGTCATCTAGCGTAACTTTTTCGCTCAATGCTCAGCTAAATGTCAACAATTCTCCTATACTAAAACGCCATATTATGAAACCGACTTTTTTATCAACGGATTTACTTTCTAGTAAGGAAATCCATCACTGCAACTCTGATAATTTTTCTGTGCCCAGCTTTGCCAGCAGCTGTATTTCCTTAACAGCATCAGATGAACCGTGCACAGAAATTGAGACTATGATGGGAGGAAGAGGAAGTGAGGAAATTCTTCCGGGCCAAAGTTCAATGGGCCCAAATCAGTTTGCTTTCTCTTCTACCGGTGAAAAACGCTTCATTCCCTCTACCGAATTGCAGTCTCTGCGTTTACCGAGCACGGACAGCAATGAGTTTCGCCTGCAACTGACCAGTGCAAATAGTGTTTTTATCTCCAATGATCACCTGCCGAATCAGACAACTTCTCGAGCTACTTCCCTGACCTACTTGAACTCATCTTCAACAAATGTCACATTTTCTTCCCTCGTGTCCAGGCCCATTGCTACGCTTTCGCCTCCCAAAGACGTGAAAAATGCTCCCACTAATTTAGATTCAGTTGCCGTTGAAGTACCTCACAGAGTGAATATGCTTGAGCAGTGTACTTCACTAGATTCTTCAGAGCGTGTTACAGTGAGCACTAATTCCGAAGTCAGTTCTGAATTTTTTCGAGGACTAGAGCAAGTGGAGTCAAATATGGGCATTAGTTGTGAAGTTAGCAACGGGTCTGTGAATCTTAATTCTGTGGTTCACTGTTCACCAAAGTCGTCTTTGCTTCTAACTACATCCTTTCCCAACAATTCCACTGTGTCGAATATTTCTCTAAAGCACAAAAAGGATTCTGTGACGAAGGCAGGTGTATCGTTAGCGCCTAGTCCGTTTGTTTTTGAAACACATGTACGTGCAACTGATGATGGTTCTCGGAGCTCTGCAGCTGCTGTGACGGTTGGAGGAAGCCCTCACGTGACTTCGTGTCAATTGGAGGAACTGACGAGCTCTCTTAAACTTATTGGAACGAACGTCAGGCGACGACATTCTCGTATCGTTACGCTTTCTTTAGATCCCTCTGACGTGTGCAATAACACTTCCGATGCGAGCGTAAACTGTGCACCGCACGTAGAGTCTTCTAACAGGAATATGCTCCAGCCGCATTCATCTGTTTGCTCCGTTGATGATAGTCACTATTGCAAAGCTTCCACTCATGTGACTAAAGTATCCATCCGGTCTTGTTCGGACTCACCATCTGGCATTCTAAGTTCTTCATCTCCCCCCGCCGTGTCATGTTTCTCTTCATGCCATGTTCCAGCTTCAAGCAATGTGCTCCCAGACGCAGCAATTCACTCTCTGATTCGACCATCAACCGCACAAAGCAGTCATAACGTTCCAGTAAGCAATCGTGCTCAGTGTGATGTAGAAATAACTTTTCGTGTGAGTGAAGAAGAACTTGAAGAACTACTTGACAATTGTGACGATGAGAATTTTGAGAAACACCCATCCGGAGTGAGTAATGTTACATCTCCTCAGTCCTCATCACGGAAACTTGCGAGGGTGTCACCGGTTGATGTGCCAGTTGAGGACCGTGCTGTTGTCGCGAAGGAACCAAGGTCTATCTCGGAGTCGCCAGCTCCAGAGGAAACTCGCTCGGAACCGACTCCGGCATTTAAGAGTGCATTGGAGCGTTCATTGGTGTCTGTTGCCGGCTCAAATTATCTCGATTCGTTTTCTGATTCTCTTGCTTCTTCTTTGAGTTCACTAACTTCTTCGAGTTCTTCGACTTTTTTACATTCTCTCAACTCTTCTACGTGTGCTCTCAACAATTCATCAGAACCTCTTTCTGTCTCTTCTCGACATCCCTCCTCATCTTCGGCAACTACTTGCACTACGCAAGTCGTCACCACAACTGCTGTGGCTACAGGAGCTCTACGCAGAGGATCACTTCTTTCATCTTTCCGAGCTCGTGCATTGAAACAAGCAACAGCTCACCCAGCGAAAAGTATGTCAGACGTTCTGACTCGGACCGTCACTTCACTTACGCAAACAGCGAGTTCCGTCCTGCCTGTGTCGGCTTCGAGGCTTGGCGGCTGCCACCAGACCGCGCGTTCTCTTCAGTTAGACGCGAGTGAAGCTAAACCTCGTTCACGCCGTCAGCCTGCGTCTGGTCCCTCTACTAACTCTACGAGTCAACCTAAACGTCGCTTGAACAGACTTCCGGCGATACTTGACATGTCCTTCAGTACTCTTCACATCCCGCAAGACGACTTGGCTTCGCGTTCCACTGATGATGCCGATTTAGCTTCAGTGACTGATCTCTCTCCCTCCGACCAATCAACTCTTCCAGAAACCAATTTGTCCCACATGGAAAAATTTAAGACTCATGGAAAAGCTCCTATTGTTCGTGATGAGACGCTTTTGTCGAGTGAAAAAGGCTCCAATATTTTGAGTGGAACTAGACGTTCTAACAAATCTGCGTCTTCGATTGCAGATTCTGCTTCGTTTTGTGAGGATAATTCACTCCTTGTAGAAAAGGCCATTGTAAGTATGGCAGAAAAGTCATTGATTGATGCTTCACTTGGTGGGGATGACGCTTGTGATTTGAATAAACCTTCACTTCATGGACATGGGTCATCGGATTGTAGAAACAAATCCCCTATCAGAAAAAGCCACTCTAATCACAGCCCTGGAATTTCATCTACTTCAGACGCTGCACGAATGTGCAAGGACGAGGACAGAGGAGAGCCTTCGTGGCGCGAAAATAGATCTTACGACGATAGGTGTGACCCACATCGGAAAAATGCAGATACTGTGTTAAGAAATCGTCAACATTTTGAGGATGGGGCTCGATTTCGAAATAGCACTTCATCTCCCAGAGGTGGTGTACTTCACAGAAACCCTCAACCGATACTTCGGCCTAGATTTCCTGGTCGATCGGGCCCTCCTAACCAGGGTATTGATTATAGACCTCAAGGATTCCAACGCATTCGTCCGCGTATGTATGGTTCTCGCTGTCACTTTGACAAGCGTTTACCGCGATTGCAAGGTCACCAGTTCCGTATGCATGATCCTAGACCTTTCATGGACGATTATCGGCCTCCTGCAGTCAATTATTCTGCCCATCCTCCTGCTATTGCTTGTAATCGCCCACGAGGTGGTCATTTTTCTGAAATGATGAACAGTTCCTTTGATCGTCATGGGTTTTACCCTATGGATAGAGGTCCTTTTCCGCCTCACAGATTTGGCCCTCCAGGTATGAGAGGCCCAATGCCTCATCGGCAATCAAACGCCTGGACTAACTCGGCGCCTTTGCTACGAGAAAATGATCGTCGTGTTCACGATCCTTTTGAACAGGCTGATCCTCGATTGCAGCCTTCTGCTCACGTAGGGAGTTCCTCTCACCATAACGATGGCTTACGTTCAGTTAGTATGAAGCCGCCGCACAGTGATGGCTATGCTTCCTTTGTGGCCGAGCAGCGGTTTCATGAAGAAGAGCCCCCATGCAAGAAGATGTCTGCCTCAGATGCGCCAATGGCTAGAAGACCTGTTCATTCCCGGCTCTCTTTTCGACGGTCCCACGATGCGGACACTTGCCCTCGATCTTCTACTGGTCAGGGTTCTAAAATTCGCTCAGCACAACTTAGTTTGCCAATGAATCAAATAAGCACGGAAAGTGATGTGAAACTTTCTTCATCGACTAAGCTTGCAGATATTCTTCCCTTGATTCCGTCTTTCCGACTCACTCTTATATCTCCCATCGGTTCGCCTGTACTCCGGAATGCGTACGAATCAAGTCCAGAATCCTCTACAAAAACGGCCACTTCTGTGCCTGGATATGACGAAAGAGACGGAGCTTGCTACGGTTCGCCCGATCGGCGTTCGCTATCGACTCGTTCGCCCGATCGGCGTTCGCTATCGACTCGTTCGCCCGATCGGCGTTCGCCATCGACCCGTTCACCCGATCGGCGTTCGCCATCGACTCGTTCGCCATCGACTCGTTCACCCGATCGGCGTTCGCCATCGACTCGTTCGCCGTTTCACGACGATTGGCTGAAAGCGGGTCATTTTCATCACTCGTATCGCGAGTTCGAGCAACTATGGGACTCTTCTGTTGAAAGTGATAACATGGGTGATGAAGAAAAGGATCTGCATGAAAATGATAAATGATTTCAATAATATGAAATTATTGTTGATCAACTTTGATTGACTCCAATCCAGTCGGTTTTGAGACGTTTTGTTTTCCCAAGGTTTTTAGTGACTTGATATTCCACTGTCCTCGTTGATAAAGCATTATATTCAATCATGTTTTTGATAGATTTTGTTCACGAGATATACTTGTGTTTCTTCTATACTTCGAAATGAAAATGCTGATGATAATGCGCCCTATGTGCAAGCCTTCCTACGTATGGAAAAAATATTAGCCTACTACAAGTTCGTCTTGGTGACTTGAGGGAAGAAAGCCCGTCTAAGAATTTTGTATCTATTTTAGGTTTTTATATTTCAGGAGTGTTCGTGTAGTCTTAGTAACATGTGCGTGCGTGCGTGCAGTATTAGGTTTATCTTCCTGAGAGTAGGAGGTTAATTGCATTAGGCTAAGTTGTATTTCTATTTCATTTTCAGTTTGCATTGACTTGGATTGATTTATTGATACAATATGTACCATGTGGCTATCTCTCCCTGGCTACATCTTGTCGCCATTTGCCGTAGTTTTCTAGCATAGCTTACGTTTACTGTGTATGTTCAACTTTTTCTTCAGATTTAACCGAGCATTGATCCCGGGGACTTCGGAAGTGTAGGCTTCCCCCAACACTGGCAATTTTTGAGTTGTGTGGAATTGGAACCATAAGCTTAGCCGTTTGAGTTTGGATCGTCTCCATAGCGTTGTCGATACTCGGAAGAACCTGGTTGCTTAACATTGTTTGTCTTTTTTTATCCAAAAAATTGGAAGAACTGTACGGATGATTTTCATATGTTCTTTTTTTGTTGAAACAGCTATTTTTTTTACATCTATACTTTCATCAGGTACTTGAAATTAGGAGTAAATTTTTTTGCCGGAAAATGTTTGGTTGGGCTCAAGTCGCTTGTTTTCTGTTCTTCAGTGTAGTTTCAAGTCAAATTGTATTACTGCTGGCAAAGGCAGTCTATCGACATATTAAAAGATTCACCAGCATTTTATGTACAGAAAATTAATGAAATTTACTAGAAATGTATTGTGCGAATTTGACTGGGATTCAGTTACACGTCTTATCTCCCCATTCCTTGAGGATGGGCGACCGGTCTACCTGCTTATCTTTCGACTTCTATTTTCCTTCGTTTTCGTGCTTAGATCATACATTCATGTGTGTTGGAACTTTTATTATCCTAAATAAATGAGTTAATTGAACATGATGTTGTTAGAGATCCCTTTTCTTTCGTAACTCTAGTCGACACGTCAAATTAAACGTTGTTTGAACGACACAAGTCGCGTACATGCTAATGGTTTTAATTATTGATGGCATTCTCATCTTCGTCTGAGGGGGCTAGTCTGAGGTTTTCTCATCTCAGTCTGAGGCTTTCATGCGCTTGAATTTTTCAGTAAAACAAATTGTATCGTAGTGAATGAAATTTTTGTATCAATTTGTGCGACACAAAATGTAGAAAAGGATGTTGTTCTGGCGGAAGCGTGTAATTCTGCCGAATTGTCAAATAATTCAAATTGAAAGTTTTCAAATGAGTCAAAAGTATTCATGAACTACTTCGCACATTTGACAACAGATTGTATGATTATAAAAAATACGAGGAATCGAAAGACTGCATTTTTCCGGTTGAAACATTGAAGCTAGTGATTCATTGACGTATTTGGTCCCGACGATGTCGGTGTTTTCGTTCTCATTTGTGCGCTGTACAAAACCTGAGCTTTCTTCTTGGTTGATCATTCATTTTCTACGCATGAATTCAACACACGTGTGCTCAAAGCGGTTCATAGATGTCCTCTTAATTTGAACAACACGCGTTAGTTACCTCAACCCTCCGAGAGGATAGCATAGGCATCAGGTATTGCTTAGTTAGGCGTGTCCTACGCTATGGAGACGCGCGCCTCCAGGGGGGACACGGTTATCTTGACCCAACTCTAAATTTGCCCTCGGGACTTCTCTTTGTGCCCACTGTATTATTTTCAGTTTGTATGCCTTCTTCGCTATCTCTTCCCCTTTTACCCTCAGGGGGATACAACAATTGTATCTATGGGAATTAGCACTCCCAGGGGGGAAATGTGAGGTCCTGAGCTGAAAGTTAGGTAGGCCTTCTCTTTGTTGAAATAAGATGTGTTTTGTTATGTTAAGGACCATCTTTTTTTTGGTTCACTGCTGTCCTGTTTTTCAGCACCTACTACTTTCTTCTTCGACTTGTATCTTTTTTCAGGGCCTTCCTTATCATCCTGTTTCTATGCGCACAGGACCCCTTGCGGGAATGCCTTTGTGCATAGATTCCACGTTTCCTTGACTCACTAAATGGTGCCTTCATCCTTCCCATCTTTGAACATCTTTGTTGTGGTACAGAGGCTAAAACTAATTTATAATCAATCAATCCTTTTCTTTCACTTCTCGACAATGTGAGGGCCCGAGCTAATGGTTAGGTAGGCTTTCCTTTTGTTAAAATAACATAGGTTTTTGTTTTGTTACGGACCAACTTTTTTTTTCGGTTCACTGCTGTCCTGTTCTTTCAACACCTACTACTCTCTTCTTCAACTTTGATCTTGTTTCATGAACTTCTTTCTCATCTTACTGTTTCTATGCCCTTTCTGCATAGATTCCACGTTCCCTTAACTCCATACTAAATGGTGCCTTCTTCCTTCCTCTCTTTGGATCTCGTTTGTTGAGGATAGGGAGGCTTAAACTAACTAATAATCTAATCTTTCACTTCTCTACATCACCATTTCTAAGCGCACAAGTAACCTGTGTGAGAACACACCTTGCGCATAAATTCCCCGTTTCTAACAATCCACTTCAAATGGTTCCCACTCCTTGCACTCTTGAGATGTTTTTTTTTGTGGCTAGGCTGTTGTAAACTAATAAAACAATAAGTTAGTTACCATACCGTGCAGTGGAAGGTCGTGCGAAGAAACTTTTAGGTCTAAAGAGAATTTTTCACGCGCCGACTACGGTAAACCAGCAACTGCCATTGATTGCGCGACCAAATGAAATCCCTGGAAACCCATGTAAAATCCTTCGAATTTCAAATTTATTGTCCCCAGGGGGATACAACTATTGTATCTATGGGAATTAGCACTCCCAGAGGGAAAATGTGATGGCCCGAGCTAGAGTTAGGTTGGCCTTCCTTTTGTTGAAATAAATTTTTTTGTTATGTTAAGGACCAACTTTTTTCGGTTCACTGCTGTCCTGTTTTTCAGCGCCTACTACTTTCTTCTTCGACTTCGATCTTGTTTCATAAACTTCTTTCTCAACCTATTGTTTCTATGCCCTTTCTGCATAGATTCCGCGTTCTCTTAACTCCATACTAAATGGTGCCTTCCTCTTTCCTCTATTTGAATCGCCTTTGTGGCGGATAGGGAGGCGTAAACTAACTAGTTATCTAATCTTTAAATATATAGTAATGAAACGTGCACCGATCTTGTTTTGAGAGTTAAGATCGGTCAGGCAAATTTTCTTCCCTTCATGCGAAGTCCCTGTATACAACTAAAACTGTAGATCCATTTGTTTTTGAGTCAACGTACTCATCAATACAGTATGGGAGTAACCGGTTTTTTTATTATTGTTGTTGTATTTAAGCTACAATTGAAGAAATACGAAAGTTTACTACTCAGTATCATTGCGTTTTGCTCAACACTTAGGCCGCGACGTGAGCCGCCGGTGGTCACGGAAGGGATTTTCATATTGAGTCTGACCGACTAGTAGCCACGACGTCAAGTTGGATGGATATTTGATTAAAGCTAAATAAAGGCTCGATCCAGTTAATCTTTGCTTTTTTTAATATTGCTTTATACAACTGACTTACATTAAATTTGAGTCGAATATTGAACTTCGGCTTAACCCAGTCGCCGTGCTCATGGGGTGTTTTAAAAATCATGCGTAATGTTTTCGTCCGTTCTCTATAGGGGCCGACTGCTCTTTAAGCTGGCAACGAAAGTTCATTGAAGTCAACTTGAAAGAACTTACTCTATCAGTTGTACTGCTTCGACGACGTCAATTGTCTTTCAGTTTTTCAGCACATTTCATATGCCAGAAATTTTGAGCACTCGAGTGGTTTTGAAATTTGAGCTGTTTAAGATTTTTATCGAAAGATAAGTATTTTGCCCAAAATTAAAGCGAAAAGCTCACCTAATTCATGACAGCATTTCGTTCGCCAAAAATCGCTGAGCGTCATAATTGTTAATTAATTTTTACTTGTCTTTAACAGTCTCTTGACAAGATTGCCAAAATTACTGACCATTTGCTGTAGACTGTTTCAGAGTAGAGACAAACACGAATTAAATCTTACTAAGGCATGAGGGCTCGCGCATCATTGCCGTAGTGACAGGGCCATTAAACACTGTAACTACTGTAATACCCAACATGATTTGAGAGATCATGTATTGTAATCTGTACTTACACGAAACAAAATGTTCATAACATCAACAAAGTTAATATCATGAATAAAAACACGATGTGAACTTGCAGAAACAAGAAATTTTCACTGCACAGGCTGCTTGTTCAGTGAGTGATACTCCTTTACCTCTACCGATATGAAAGTTCTATTTCAAAATTCCTTAGTTCTGCCAGACGTCATTTTCCAAAAAGGGTAATAGAAACTCGAAGGAAAAATTAATTTTCACTTCACATGTTACGTGCAGAGAGGGAGTTTTTCATCGCAGTTGCGCAGTAAAATTCCCACGTCAAGCTGTATACAATCTACCAGTGAGGAGTTGGTAATAAGGCATGCTTGAGGTGGCCTTGATCATTAGAGCATCCTGAAGATTCCCTTCAAGGGGATGTAACTATTGTATCCATGCCTATTAGGGTCTCAGGGGAAAAGAATGAGGTCGCGAGCTGGGGGTTAGGTAGGTCTTTCATATGTCGAAATAAGATTAAGGAAGGTTTTTCATTTGTTGAAATGATTTTTAGGTAGGTTTTTAATATGTTGAAATAATTTTTAGGTAAGTTTTTCATTTGTCGAAATAATTTTTAGGTAATCTAAGATAACTCCAGCATTGATGCTTCTAAGCTTGAGAATAAAAAGCAAGTCGAAAATCGCTACACGGATAGTCACTTTTATTAAAAATGATCATATGAAACTGAACGTTTCGGACTAACTGTCCATCTTCAGCAAAAAATCTCTATAAAACGAAACCAAAGAGGAAAAAATTAACACACTAAAGAAGTATCTATAAAAATCTAAACTTTGAAAAAGCACTAACAACGGTAAAATAATATAAGAGGAAAAACTGAGTAGTTGAATTAGGTGTTGGCAATATGAAGCGGGATAGGTTTCTTTTTGTAAATATGTAGAGATTCGAGAAATTGCCTAATTGCCTACCTAATGCAGAGAAATTTTTAGGTAGGTCCTTCATTTGTCGAAATAATTTTTACGTAGGTTTTTCATTTGTCGAAGCCCCTCAGGGGGATACAACTATTGTATTTATGGGAATTAGCGCTCCCTGGGGGAAATGTGAGGGCCCGAGCTCAGACTTAGGTAGGCCTTCTTTTTGTTGAAATAAAATGTTTTTCTATGTTAAGGATCATCTTTTGTTCGGTTCACTGCTGTCCTGTTTTTCAGCACCTACTACTTTCTTCTTCAACTTTAATCTTCTTTCATGAACTTCTTTCTCAACGCACTGTTTCTATGCCCTTTCTGTATGGATTCCGCGTTCCCTTAACTCCATACTAAATGGTGCCTTCCTTCTTCCTCTCTTTGGATCGAATTTGTTGCGGATAGGGAGGCTTAATCTAACTGATACTAATAATCTTTTCATTTGTCGAAGTAATTTTTAGGTAAGGTTTTCATTTGTCGAAATAATATTTTTCGGACCTTCTTTCGGTTCACGAATGTTCTGTTTCTTAGCTCCTATTACTTACTTCCTCAACTTTTGTCTTTTTTCATGATTTCTTTGTTGACTCACTGTTTCTATGTGCTGAGGATCTTGAGTGAAAACACACATTGTGCATAGATTCCCCGTTTCCTCAACTCCATGCTAAACGGTACATACCTCCTTCCTCTTTTTTGAACGTTTTTGGTGTGGCTAGGGCGGCCTAAATTAACTTATCTAAGATTAATCTAATAGAATCTTAGCGTATGAACTTAATGTTTAATTTAATGGCGGCATACTTAAGCGTTTGGGCATCCTAAGATCTGCAGTACAATGTGCCAAAAGAAAGTTTGCCAATTAATTATTTCTCGATATACTCATTGAAAAAACTTCCAACAGTGAAGGGAAGTTAAAAGTCTACGGTGTTTTATGCCAATATTTACATTACTCAGTCTTCCATAACTCATTACTCAACATTACTCACGCCTCAACATTACTCACGCTTCCATTACTCATTACTCAACATTACTCACGCTTCCATTACTCATTACTCAACATTACTCACGCTTCCATTACTCATTACTCAACATTACTCACGCTTCCTCGCATTCATGACTAAATTCGGCGAATTTTAGTTTGCGGGGCTCCAGAGAACGTTGTCCCCTCAAAAGGAGACAAGTATTGTATTCACGGGAATTAACTCTCTCAGGGGAGAAAGTTAGGTCCCGAGTTGAGAATTAGGTAGGCATCTCTAATGAAATTTTTTTGCTTTATAACGAATCATGTTTTCTCAGTTCACTGTTGTCCTGTTCTTTGGTACTTTCTACTTTCTTCTTCAACTTTCATTTGTTTCATAAACTTCTTTCTCAATTTTCTGGTTCTGTGCATCGATTCCTAGTGCTCTCAAGTCCATACTAAATGGTGCCTTCCTCTCTTTGGAACGAATTTTTGAGGTTATGGAGGCTTTCACAAACTTATCTAATCTAGTCGGTGGCGAGGCCGTTGTATGTACAATGCCTTGTATCGCACTGTGCGTGCACGGCAGACTACAGCTGCAAACTACTCTGTTGAAGAAAGAAATTATCATGACAATTGAGATTGACCAGCTTTTATTTATAAAAGAAATTCAATGCATGTTAAAATATCGAAATTTTTGGGATAATGACTGCATTTATTTGTAGGGCAAAGAAGTGTAACTTTGAGGTTGTAAAAGTATATGGTAAAACTTCCAACTTTTATTGTGTTTCATTCAATTTTTCCAATCTTTCCATCTCAATGCGCGTGGTGTGGGAACACACCATGTGCATAGGTTCCGTGCTCTCTTAATTTCATCCTTAATAGGATTTTTCTTCTTCCTCCGTTAAGAACACCTTTGTTGCAGTTAGAGAGGCTGAATAACTAATAACTGAATTTGATCGTCTAGTCTTTATACAGCTTTCCGCACAGCTTGTCTTCATAGCGCGCTAGTTTTGATACCACTGTGTAGGAAACGATGTAGTAACATTTTATGTTATTTGGAATATCGAACCATTCAGAGTGGCAAAATCGCACTCTATTTCAGTAGAAGTCATTAGAATGTTTTGAAGGCATTACGCCTGTGCGATGTTTTCATTGAATAAAAATATGGCTCAGAATGAATCGGAAAGAAGAGCACTTTGCCGTAGCCAGACTGCGGTGGCAGTTACGGAATGCGACTGTAGAATACATGGGCAATGATGTTGGCATTGATATACTTTTTTTTTCTAGCCGTGGTTGTCCAAACGAATTGTTGATACTGTGCTCGTGATGTAGAACATTCAGATATTCTGTCACAATGAAGGAGCTTCCTTTTCTCATCAAAGACAACTCCCTCATCTTACTTATCTCTGTTAGCGGAACCCCATGCTTAAACTTTGAAAATTTTATAATTTACTCACCCTTACTAAATACGCATGTTACCCGAAATGTGCTTACTGAGACGATTGAGTTTCTAAGTTGGGCGAGTCAAAGTTACTGGAGCTACCAAGTAGACATCGAAACAAGCCAGTAATGTTATCTGGAGCGGATGGTTGTCCACACTTGTTGAAATCATGCGACCTGCCAGTCACTGTGAGATGCAGCGTTCTCTTAACTCCTTACTAATTGCTGCTTTGATCCTTTCTTTCTTTGAATATCTTCGCTGTGGCTAGGGATAGGGAGGCTGAATTTGACTTATAATATCATCAATCAGTCACTGAGCGCAACGTGGCATGATGGATTTCGATTTCCTCGCGATAGAAACTTTTAGGTTCGCACTGACTGATGTGAGGCAGTCTGATTTTACAGTCTGTTCCATGTTTCCGATGAGCATTTTCACGTAAAAAAAGAACCACGTTAGAAAAAAGAAAGATTCAGTAAGAAAAAATGAGCGGATTGCATTCACTTTTATCTAAAATAAGGAGGAGGAAATTCCTGTGGCTACAAATGTGAAGGAGTAGAGGAGGAAGGTATGGTGTGAACTTGTAAGGGATTGAGCTCATTGAATGCGGACACTGAAAAATGGTGAGAACGCTTACTGAAATTGTGGCGGGAGTGTCTGGGGGATACTCATCAATTTCAAAGGCCGGTGGGAAGGATGGGTCGACACGTGGGGGAGGGGAAGGACACCCAGTGGGGGGGTTGTAGGTTGGGCGGGTCAGGGGCTCCCAGCAAAAAGGGAGAGATGTCGGCGCCAGAGTCGTGAGGTTGTATTGATCTACCATTCGCCTCGCCTTCCCCCTCCCGAGCTCCCCTCCTTTTGGGGCGACCACCCCCTCCTCGGCTGTGCTCAGGGCTCCTAGTGTTTATGTAGGTGACCTCGTAATTGTGAATTCGGTTGAGTCATCACCGTTTGGGCCTGATGCGCCGGTCTCCTTGAGAGCGATGGCGCTCTCCGCACCATCTCGCGCGGGTCGTGTCTTATTAAATGCATTTCAATCTAAATAGTGTGTGCATGAAGAGTTCAAATCTGTATTCTGGCAGTCGTTCAGGCTATAATATTAAGATTTATTTTTAACGTACTTCAAAACGTCATAATGAGAATCTTGGCGTGTGAAAGACATAATTAACGGTAAGTCGAAATAAGGTAATCCGGACAAGCACTCTTTGCACATTTAGTCATAGAAAGTGGGGCCTTATAAATAGTCCCTTGTTTCGGGCAGCTTTCTACGAGCCAAAAGCCATCAAGGGTTGATTTTCTTTATTTATGGGTACACACGTGCGTACATAAGTACGAGCCCTGATTGAAAATATTTAATTAGTTCTTGGAGTCCATTTCTGCGAAATTATTGTCCGAGAATGATTTATTGTCCGTATTAAATCACGATTTGCCTATTTTTTTGACAAAGCTTGTACTTCTTCCTATTTTAAAAATGAATTTCTTGGAAAAAACGTTCATTGACATCCTCTAGTGCGGAGAGTAGGAAATTCACACTCCAATAGTGCGAATGGATTTCTTTTTTCGTGTATTTTGCTTTATTTCGAGTTGATTGTATTTTCCATTGCTTGATGGAATTCATTCTTCTTTTCATTGTATGTACGGCAATGAAGGCTTATAACATTCTGTTTCTTGGCTCCATGTCAACGGCAGGCTCTAGAGCTGCGGGTTGATAAGTAAGTAGGAGATTAGTAAAATTTCTTTGGAATACAAGAGGCTCTATCGTGTCTGTCGCCTTAACATTTTCAGGCGAATCAAAAATTATAATTGGCTGATAAAATCGCTCTTAATCTTACCGAATAACTTCGTTTTCCAGAGTGTAACGCTCATTTTTTAATTGAAGATTTGGTATCAGCGTACAGATTCAAGAGGTTCAAAGCGATGACATCTGTTTGCGGGTATCGCTCAGAGTATTAGACATGGCCTGCATTTTGAGTGTAAAACACTGATGTGAGTGTCACTCAGAATATTAGACATGGCCTTCATTTTGAACGTACAATCTTGAGCACTGCGATGTGTGGAACGCGTAATTCCCTATTTCTGATAACTGAAGTTTAATCGACTGCCTCGGCCAGCACAGCATCGTTTAAAGGTCCTATAATCTCGCGTGTGGGTGGAGTTGCGTTTGAGAATTCCTAAAATTATGAAAACCATGTTCTATTAATCGTAAATTCAACAAATATTTAAGTATTGAAAGTTATTTTAATGTTCTTTAGAAAATCATAATAAGAACTTTTGCGTGTGATACTACAAAGAACAGGACTTGTTCTTATCCAGTTTATAATCTGGGGAGTTATGAAAATTGCTTGTATGAAGTACTGTTTAAAGAATTGGTTTTCCCAGCGGGCGTATGTGAAGTCCCCAGCTAATGGTTAGGTGGGCCTTCTTTTTTTTCTAGTACAGTTGAATAGGTCTTTTTTTTTGTTACAGACCATCTTTTTTCGGTAGCTTGCAAAAACTTTGCAAACAAATGATTTGCAAAAACGGAAAACATTCACCTTCATTATTTATCGTATGCCTGATGCGAACTAATCTATCATTGTTCATTGTATGACTGATGCGAACTAATCTATCATTGTTCATTGTATGACTGATGCAAACTGATCTATCATTGTTCATTGTATGACTGATGCAAACTGATCTATCATTGTTCATTGTATGACTGATGCAAACTGATCTATCATTGTTCATTGTATGACTGATGCAAACTGATCTATCATTGTTCTTTGTATGACAGATGCAAACTGATCTATCATTGTTCATTGTATGACTGATGCAAACTGATCTATCATTGTTCATTATTGGACTGACGCACACTGATATGTAATTAAAGAGGTAGAAGAAAAGTCATCGCTATGCATTTCATGCATTTTAAGTTTCATACGCTGGTATTTTTGAAAGCAATTTCACTCGTCTCATTTTTTTGTTGTGTGACATTTTTCACGGCTATCTCGTCGATTTACAAGCTCGTAACATGAAAATCTCGCGTTAATGGAACTTTTTTAAATATTTGTTTACAAAAAAACAGTGTTAGGTAAAATATATTCGTTGAAGCAGTCAACAGGAACTCTCGCAAGTATTAGCTCTGCAGTGAAACATTAACAAGTAAATTAAATCTTAAAATGCTAAGCATCATCGCTTGGGCTGAAGGTAAGCAAGAGAAAATTACAAAATGGTTTAAATTATGTTTTTCACACTTAATTTTCGTTTCATGGCTAGCTTACTGAGATGCTATGTTTATAATGACGTTGTAGCGTAAATACTAATTCGATTGAAATTTAAAAGTAAAAATCACCATAATCTCAAAAACCATTAAAATTAATTAAACAAAACCTCGCTCGCAACCTTTCCAAACCCAAAAGTAAGAATAACTAAGCGCAACAGATACATGACTTCAATTTTGGCATCACGTAAACCTTGTACATAACATTCCCATTTATTTAAATGAACCAAAACAGACCTGACTTAAACCTAACTCAGCCTCACCCTCACTGCCGTGTAGTAACATGTTAAAATATCAGGAAAATATGTGCTAAAGCGCAGCCAGTAACCTCAACCCTGTATTGACATTATGGCCACGGGGAGCAGAAGATGACGAAAGTAATGCTAATAACAACAATAATAATTGCAATAATATACAGTGGGTTCTGTTGAAAATTGAAAGTCGGAAGAACAGGAGGAAAAATAATGATAACAACAATAATAGTAATAATAATAAAAAGTGAGTTCTGTTAAAAAAAAAGTCGGAAGAAGATGAGGAAAGTAATGGTAATAATAATAGCAATAATATAGAGTGGGTTCTGCTGAAAATAGCAAGTGGAGGGAGACCTGCGTCGGCCCGCACCATGCACGAGCGCATGCCGCCGCCGGCCGAGCGCCAGAGCCTTTAACTGAGGATTTCCTGTAGTCGCTGAACCTGAAGGAGAGAGATCCCAGGTCTTTTTCTCCCCGAAGGATTTTTATACAACACTAAAGTGCAGGCAATCAGCCATCAGCCGCCGTACGAAGGTATCCCTGTTTCCGCACACTGGACAATGAGTCCATCAATTATCCAGGACAGCGAGTTCGTAGCCGAGAAATTCTTTCCTGGTCTCTTTTCCCTCGATTTATTCATCCAATTGTAATTGTGTTTTTGTGCCGGGATCCAGCCTCATTAAAGACAATCCTCCAAAGCTACCCTAATGTCTTTTACCGTCAATGTAATTATTTCCGGCAGAGAGGCCCACAATTAACGAGTCCCGGCAAAATCTTGGAGCAGCAGCAAATAGGAACGGGATTGATTGGTATTTCTGGTGCTTGCGTCTCTAAATGCCTCACTAAAGATCCAATTACAGAGGGTAATAAAGCCTAAATAGAAGTAGGTGGAGCATTCTTGCCATAGCCAGACTGCGGCAGTTAAGGAGCGCGACGGCGAGGCAGACAGGCAGGGGCCGCTGCGACTTGCGCGGGGCTTCCAGGCCCACTTGGCCGACTTGGGGACGCTGGTTCTCGGCCTCGAATGTGAGCAGCAGCGGGATATCACCGCCACCAACTGTGAGGGAAAGTTGGACATCGCCGCCATCAACTGTAAGGGAGAGCAGGACATCGCCGCCATCAACTGTAAGGGAAAGCTGGACATCGCCGCCATCAACTGTGAGGGAAAGTTGGACATCGCCGCCATCAACTGTAAAGGAAAGTTGGACATCACGCCCACCAAGTGGGAGGGAAAACTGGGCATCGCGTGCGTTAACTGGAAATGGAAGTTAGACATTGCATTCACGAACCTCACACGACAGCAAAAAATTGATTCCACGAACTGGAAGGAAAGTTAGACATCGCCGCCACCAACTGTAAGTGAAGGTTGGACATCGCGTCCTCGAACAGTAAATGAAAGTTGGACATCGTGTCCTTGGACTGTTAGGGAAAGCTGGACATCTGGACACCACATCCACGAGCTCTAAATGAAAGCTCGACATCGCGCTCACGAACCGTGAACCATGGGTGGATATTGTGACCGCGGACAGTTATGAAAAGCATACCATCGCATCAAGAAAGAAATTAAAAATTGAACTTTAGAAATGCACGTAACAGTTCGATATCGCATTCATGAGACTTAAAGGATTGATCGAATTGACAGTTTACTAAACACGAAGTTATGACAGTAGAGGGCCGATTTCATAAGTTAATACAAATGGAAGTTAAATGTTCAGTCTACGAAACGTAAACTGGGAAACATTAGATTGCACTGACCAGTAACAGAGAGTGCAAATTCATCTTTTAAAAATGATATTTAGTATCTAAGGTTCAAAATGTGGATTAAGAATATGTCCTATGGATAGAAAGTAAATATTCTCAAGCTCGTTAAAAGTGTGATAGAGATGGGTTATTTCGCAACTTATTAGCTAAAGATGTTTGGCTAAATCACAAGCATAACAAGGAAAATCTTTCAAGAAAAAATGTGCAGTGTAGGAAAGCCTTGTTCTGTCCCAAAGTTCTGAGCGAAAACGATACATTTTTTAGTCATTCAAGTTTAAGTTGGAATCGCTCGGACAGCCAGACTGCAAAGTTCATGTCCAAAATCTCCCTGTAAATTTAAGAATTTCACCTGATTCACTGTTTTGAAATCTAACTGACCAAAATTTACAAATTAGTGGGGAATCATTCCCAACCTTCAATTATTCATTCACGTGTTTCGCCCGCGCTGACTGTTTTCTTCTACTTTTACTGCGTGCCAGTGCGTCATTTATGTCTGAAGACACGGGACTTGGTCGCAACCCGAGAATAACTCACTCGGCTCGCTCTAGCCGCAAAATTCTCTTTTATTCGTCGACAACGTGACCACCGTGACCTGAAGGTTCAGAGAACTGGCTCTTCGTGCGGGGGCTCGAAGGTGCGAAACCCTGCAGAAGTGTTCCACGCACTTCCTCCTGTCTCAGGTGTTTCAAATGGGTATCGGCTCGACCGGGAGTAAAAGTCAGTGCTTCCCATGGAATGTATCAAATGTACGTGACAATGAAGCTTAACATTATTGAAAGATAACATCTTTTATCTATTCTACTTAGATATGTCTCTTTTAGTAGACTCCTATCGTTTATAAGACAGCCTCACAAGCCACCTTAATAAGTACAGTACCTTAATAGGTACAGTACCTTAATAAGTACAGTACCTTAATAAGTACAGTACCTTAATAAGGACAGTACCTCAATACGTACAGTGGATGTACACATGACAGGTCTATGTACTTGAACGCATGTATCTGGTTTTAGAATGGGTGTACGTATTCCTCGCTTGAATTTTTTTCTCGGACTTGTACATTCACTGAATGATAGTTATGAATTGCGAGATTTGACTAGCGCTCATGCGGTGATAATCAGAAATTTATGTAGTGAACATCACGATGGCAAAGCATCGATTTCCTAACCTTTGGTTTAACCCAGAAGCGTTTTATGAAGTGTATCGTACTCATTGCGTTTTAGAAAGAGGAAGGAAAAATGAAAGTTGAGAAATAATATATATCCAAGTAAAACATAGCTAAAGAAATAGAAAATAAAAGTTAAACTTGAGCCAACATCTTGGTTTTTGAAATGTTCAAAATGTACAACTCGTGCTGTACAATTGGTGGGTATACTACAATAGGTAAATTGATATCCCGACAATGGTTGAAACAACTAAAAGCAAAAAGCCGAAGCCCACATTCTTGACTGTCTGTCAGAATTTCTTTTTTGCACAAATAAAAGCGCTAGCTTTGTTAGCTGTGGGATTCACTGCTTTAATTCAAGGCCCATATTTTTAAGCATTCTTCAACCGAATACGAAACATTTCGTTCAGAAAAATTAATTGGCTTCGTAAATCAGTTAAACTTTCAGAATTGATCTGAATTTAGTTTTTTTTTGCCGCAAAGCACCAGAATGAAGAATTCTCGCTTGAAATTCGAATAAAGACTAAAGTACTTCAACTGGAATAAACAGCGTTTTCGTTAAAATTATTGCTGTAGTTCAAAGAGAATTCTACTACAAATGCGAGAAAAGTATATTTGCGAAGGTGATTTTTATTCATTCATTTGAAATGACTAGGTAGTAGGAAATCACGCATTAACAGTTACCTAAGTTCTGTTTGTCAGGTTTATTTGCGACGGAATATAAAAAGTTATATCTAAGACGTAGAGAATACAATGCAAATCCTTCATTCTTTTAACAAATACGTTTGCAATCGCTCTCATAAAGCTTTGCCTCAGCTAAAAACAAACACAACAACTATGCAATGAACGAGTTCACAATTTACTACTGTTCGCATATAGCTTTGCCTAACCCACAAACAAACACAACAACTATGCAATGAACGAGTTCACAATTTACTACTGTTCTCATATAGCTTTGACTCTACCAAAAAATCAATTATACGGTAAACGAGCTCACAGTTCAACCTCCTTCGTCTGTGTTTCTCCCTCTGGAGGATTTCACCTCGTTATCTTATGAAAAGCTTTGTTTTTGAAGGGGTAAATTATATTCATGAAGCGACGATGGATTCCTGTTATTTCTAAGTAATTTTTGCACTTACAAGGGATTGATGATTTGAAAAAGTATTATGCCTAGGGAGATTAGAGAGTCAGACAAAGTCCAGTCTCTCTGCCAATGAAAGATCCGACGAAATCTCAAGCTATTTGGATTTTCTGCTCGAATGCCTTATATAAAATAGCTGAATCATATTTCTCATTTAACATTCAGTTTGCCAAACAAATTAAATTTATTCGAACTCAACACCTTGCTATTTGTGTTTCTAGCACCTAGTGCAACTATACGTAAGTCTAAATTTGTTTTATTATCAAAAAACATCGATCACTACGCACTTTTACGAGATGTACAACCAATTATACAATACCTTTTATTTCGATAGAAGGCATTGATACATGACGTAACGGTTGGCCACTTCTGGTAAAGTTTGTTCTTCTAGCAATTCATTTAAGTATTCATAAATAAAAAATGTTCTTGATGAATACGTAAATAACTATTTATGTTGCCGTAGAATTTAAACTTCGTATTATTAAGGCTTGTGTCAATGAAAATTCTGAAAGTGTTCACAAAGTAGGGGTCCCTGCTTGAAATATTTTGCCTGAAAGTGTTTGCAGCTGCGCGGTTAGAATCGCGGAGTGCCCGTGTTACTGACGGTTTTATCGTGCAGTGTTCAAAAGAATTTTAAATAAATGGTGAAGTGATAGAAGACATATATTCAACATCGCCATCTTCTCGGAATTTATTGCAAACAACTTCAATCGGGACTTTGTACATTAGCTACAATATCGGGCAGGTAAGCGAAAACTAAAAAAGGTACGGGACTTTTACTCCTATGCAAAAGTTCTACATACATTTCCATTGTTTTATCCCACCATGAAATGATTGTTATCTCTGTTAAAAACGCCGAAGTTCATTCATTTTGAGTATATTTATGCTTAATAGCGCAATTCGTTGATAAATCTTCACAAGAGCGAATAATTTTACACGTACAGGGTGACCGGCACTTCGTTGAACAAACATTAACAGAAGGTTAGGACCGTTAAAATGAACGTTTTTTGCTACCTAGGTTGTCTGACAAACTGGATTTCAATTTCTGAGGGCATTTGAAGAGTTTGGTGTACAAAACACCAATTCATTCCGAAGAAGACTTCATCGGTAGGATTGCTGAAGTCGCCGCAAGGATTCGTGAAACTCCTCGTGTTTGCGATCGCGTCTGGCAACCTTGCACCGGCGTCTGACCGCCTGTGTTGAACATCTTTTATAAATACCGGGCTGGATGGAAAAATATATAAATCTTATGGTCATAATAATTAAGGCTGTTGCTCTGTTTCCTGCGGTCACAATAAAAATATTTTCCTAATTTCTACACTTCATTTCCTTGCCAGTCTCGAAGTACGAATATTTTTTCAATCTATTTCGAATTCAACGAATGGTTTTTGACCCCGCGGGTATTGAGTGCAACGTATTAATTTCAACGGTCTCAACCTTGTGTTGAACGACTTATAACATTTTGTACCAAAAATTGCCACAACTTAGTACGAGTTGCAACAAAAATGACCAAAGCTGATAACATGTTCAGAAATTATCAAATTTCGCTAAATTTTTTATCGAAAATGACGAAACTTGAAACATGAGGAAAAAAAAAATGCCCAAAACTAGGAGCATGTCGTAACGATTTCACTAAAACGTATAACATTTTAGAACAAAAATGACCAGCGTTTAGCAACTTGTTAAAAATAATACACGAGGCCATTTTTAACTGGCTCAAATTTGTTCCACTTTCCTCAAAAAAATTTCTGCGTAACTCTTCATGCACGCATGTATGTCGTTCCTTTATTTCATGCAATACTTTTGTGCAATTCAATGTATATTTTTTAGCCTAAATCTCCAATTTTGTTCAAATGACAGAAAGGTATGTTATGCCCCGAAAATTTATGATACGTTCAATTTGAATTACTCTGATCTTTTTAAATTGTTTTCTGGGACCAAGTTTCACTGTGTGTTTATTGATGCTTACAATTTTAAAATAATATTTTCACCGAAAACCAATTTTTAGAATTGTTTGAGTCTGGTAAAGAAACTAAAGTACTTAATTAATCAGAAATGCTTAATGATATCTTTCATTTCTCATACGATTAAGCCTATGCTGTGGCACTGTGGTCACTGCTTTAATATTCAGTTCTGTATTATATCAAATTCACGTGGCGATTGTCCTACGCACTGACGAGAGGGTTTTCAGCAATGCGTCACATGAATTATGCTTTCCTTAGTCACCTGTATTTTAAATGCATTACCAGAATCCGACTACCGCGACAAAGAGAAACTCATTTTTTCGTGCTTTTCTCCGAATCATGTT
>JACJUY010003445.1:46825-60155 GCA_014220935.1 Platorchestia sp. MABIK
ACATGGTGTATGATCTCTTGCCCCTTAATTTGTGCTTGACAAATGCACTGAGATAAGGACCAAGTCTGCCACTTAGACTTCTCAGGAAATTATCTGTGTTTAACCGCTTATACTGTACCTTCGATTTTCTCCTGAGCCTTTTCCTCAGTTTTCTCTCAGGAACTGGTCTGCTGTTTTCAAGGGCAATTGTCGTTCCAGAAGGAGAAGCGAACAACCGTCGTTTACAAGGTACCACTGGAGGACCTGTGTCTCCCAACAAAGAACTGCTTCTTCTGCCACACGAATTCGGCAATAAATTGACGAAAATTAGATTGTATATTATATTTATTTCCCCAACTTTTAGAAAGTATTAATTGTACACATATATCAAACTTTCAAGTGATTGAAAGTTTAGATTTTGAATACAACACATTTAATTAAAAAATATGTGACATTTAATCTACATGGATTGAAATCACAGTTCTTGTCAGTATTCTTTTTCCAAGGTTTCTAGTATTAAACTATGAATGAGTCCAAACATACCGAACGGTATAAAGTGGGTACCAATGAGAGACAGGATAGCCCTGTTCAGTACCCAAGAAAGTCAGCGAGTACCGCGAGCCCACTCTTCTGATGAATCAAGCATTATAATTGGATGCATTGGGCAAGGAAGCAATACCTAAATGTAGGCATTAATTCAATTCCAAGGACACAAGAAAAAAAGTATAGTTCAGAAATTTGCTACGAGAATCACAACTTAATTATATTTTTTTACTCAAAGATAATTATATAATTTCATGATAGATGCATTAAATCGAGAAGTGGAATGATAATAGAGGTAAATGAGTGAAAGTGAATATGAAATTGATACTGATGGAAATGACAGAAGGTAGTTCTTACAATAATTATACAAATGCTGCTGTGTCTTAGAATAATGTGTTTGTGAAAACTTTTCAGCAATCTTTCGAGCTTTTGCTGCTAGCACTCGTCCAACACTGTCCAATTCTGGCTTGCAACTTGAAAAATCTATCTCGCTACAATTCAAAGACACTTCAATGAAGTCCGAACTCTGGTTATTTGAACACGACTAACCTGTCTCGTTTCCCTCCACGAAGAGGAGCAGCATTGTTTGCTGGAAGCACTGGTGGCAGGCCTTGAGGTGCCAAGAGTGGCAAGCCTTGAGGTGCCAGGAGTGGCAGGTCTCGAGGTGCCAGGAGTGGCAGGTCTCGAGGCGGCAGGAGTGGCAGGTCTCGAGGCGGCAGGAGTGGCAGGTCTCGAGGCGGCAGGAGTGGCAGGTCTCGAGGTGGCAGGTTTCGAGGTGGCAGGTCTCGAGGTGGCAGGAGTGGCAGGTCTCGAGGTAGCAGGCGTGGCAGGTCTCGAGTCGGCAGAAGTGGCAGGCCTTGAGGGGTCAGGAGTGGTAGCTCTTGAAGTGCCAGGAGTGGCAGCCCTTGAAGCACCAGTAGTGGCGGCTCTCGAGGTGCCAGGAGTGGCAGCCCTTGAAGCACCAGTAGTGGCAGCTCTCGAGGTGCCAGGAGTGGCAGCCCTTGAAGCACCAGTAGTGGCAGGTGTCGTAGCACCAAGAGCAAGAGGTACAGTACCAGCAGCTGATGGAGAAATAAGGGAATAAATTGGGAACAGTGTAATGGCATCTCAAATGAAATTGAAGCACAAATTTAATTCTTCCAAAACCTCTACTTCATGTCATTTAATTCTTACTCATCAGTAGAGAATGCGGTTTAAGGTTCCACCCTATAACAAAATTTCACAGAGCAAGTGGAAGGAAGCATCTAGTATGCAAGGAAAACATTTAAGTACAAACAAAAAAGAAAGCCTACCTCACCATCAGCTCAGGCCCTCTCATTCTCTCTCATGAATACTATTTATAATGAATACACAAGTTTTACCCCACTTATTGGGAAATCATCAAATGTAAGTGTTCCTTCATAATGTAAAATAGGCAAGGCATGGTGGTAAATTAAAGTTCTGCTGCAATGTAGGGTACATAAGGAATTAAACACTGGGGTACAGAGGAGGCTCATCAAAAACTGGAAGAGCTCATCTAATTAAAGGAATACAAAACCTATTTTTGCCAACCAAGACTAACATGTCGACACAAACACTGCACTAGGTATTTCTCATTCATGAAGCTCCTGAGTTATCTCAGGATAGTAATTCAGATCATATTAATTAACTTTGGTGTTGGTAACAACATTTTTGAACAATTCAATTATTTTTCTTAATTCAACACTAAAGGCACATGAAAAAAGATTGCTTGTAACATTTTGACCCCTGTATTATGAATGAAGTAATTCCCAATTAAATGCTGAAGTTTATTTCCCTACAAAAAATTTTCATTGGTATGTTTCATTAAGTGTAATCATGAATTGTGTAGCATCCATTTCCTGGATAAATGCTACACACTTTAAAACATGTGTGAATACCATTCTCAAAAGTATTTGGAAATGTACTACCCTTTCTTTATGTACACTAAGGCTTCATAAGTGGCAGCCATGCACTATCTAAATAATTGTAAATTGAGCTTATGGGCTTCAATTTTCACATAGGATGAATATTTCTTCAAGTGGCCTTGACTTTTTTAAAAATTTCAATACATTAAACTCAATGTTAACATTCTTTTCTTTCATTTCAATATTCCTCAATTGGATTGGGGAATCATCATTCCAATTGTAAACCTACTTCTGTTAGTAGTGGCAGGCGTTGCAGCACCAGGCATTGTAGCAAGAGGTAAGGCAGGCCTTGCACCCGGAGTGCCAAGGCTTGTAGCACCAAGAGCAGGAGGTACAGTGCCAGCAGCTGATGGAGAAATAAGGGAATAAATTGGGAACAGTGATATGGCATCTTGCATGAAATTGAAGCACACTACACAATGATTGATATTTCCAACAACCCTAATTTTTCCTGAACTTCTACGTCATGGCGTCGCCTAGTAATACTTTAGGAGAAAATAAGTCAGTTTAAAGCTCCACCACCATAACATAGTTTCAGAGAAAGTAAAAGGGAATGAGTAATATACTCCTGTTCTCAACTCAAATTTACATTAGACTCATTTCATAAGGTGCTCCCAACTGTCCCGACATGGTGTCCCGAATTACCCGTGGTTACCGGACTGGCCGCATTTTCTTCAGTAGTGGAAAATGTCTGACAATGGAGATATGTGATTTGGGGATATGCAACCCTCAGGTATGACAAGTCACTACAACCCACTCTACGTGACTATCTCAATCTAGTCAGTGTCTCAAACTCCAGGCATGTACAAGAAAATTTTTGATAGCATCTACAATAATTAAATTACAATCCTGATCCAGTCCATCCAGACAAATCATACCACAATCATCTTGCGCACATCCGGCATAACGCACACATTCTCTCCATACTGCTCAAACACATTCAAGAAGGTCTCCCTCTCCTTCTCATACTTGCTACGTACAATCCAGGGACAGAGTTTTCAATGAAATTTTTACTCCCCTATCACACTGCTGACCTAATCTACTTTTATTCTGATTTCACCTCTACATGTGTCTATTCCCACTAAATGTTTACAGCATACAGCTAACAAGAGTTGGCTTACAGAACTACCATGATAGAACATTTCACACTTAGGCATATTCTTTCCAACATACAGGCTAATGCAGACTTTTACACCGTGCTAAGCATCTACTTGTTCAATCCAAACACTTTTGTGTGCCTTCACCTTTTTTTTCTGGTCCCTGTACTCATTCCACGGACAGTGCCATTCATCCTCTGTAACTCTGTCATTCAAACATTTTTTGTATTTTACATTGTTTCTTGTTTACTGTCTTTGTTCTCATTTGTTCTTTCTTTATCTGACTTGTAACTGTTAACCACCTGAAATTCTCTGTACTTCTGAATCTCATTCTTTCAATATTTTGCCTTGCTGCGTCACACTGTGGTGCCAAGGGGAACAAAAATGGTTCACATGTGTTAAGTTAAATTCTAAACACATTTTCATGCTGCAAAAGTTTAGATTTTTTGCGACAAGAAAAATTTCAACCAGTAAATGTAGAATTTTTTGTATTTTTACCAAGCAAAATAAGCTTCATCACTTTTTAATGTCGAAAATTGATTGTGGTCTCCTTAAACATGTAATAAACATTATACAATAAACAGGAACAGAATTCTGAACATCCAATTGGAAAAAAGGTATATATTCAAAATCTTCAGCAGTTTTTCAAGAACACACCATTTGGGCAGAACTCAAATTTATAGCAGAACTTGAATAATGCTCCCTTTGTTATGTTCACAAATCATTTCTGCATCAACTGAAGGTAGAATAAACTTTCTACAGAGAGTGAGAGAGCTTTTGTTGATCTTAATATCAATAACTTACAGAGAAAAGGGCTGTTGGAAAATTTCAAAAATTATCTTGCGATACCTGTAGAACCAACAAATAGGTTCCTTTCACCCCTTCAGTGGAAAATTAATCGTATGAATTTAGACCTTTTATTCAAGTAAATCAACCCACTACCCAGCTTCAAGCCCCTGTATCTTGTAAACTGTTGTACTGATCCATATGAAATTTCAATTTATTATTATTATGTAAATTCCCCAATCTCAGTGTGAATGCTTTTTATCTCAATAAGCTTTATTCCTTTTAACGAGATTTTTATTCATTCAATTTTTGTAAAATTTCCATGTGAAATTGAAGTTCATTATAATTGAGATTCCATGTAGCCTCCTCTGATATTTTTTTTAAGGAAGACCCATTGATCATGTTTCTGGACCTTGAACAAACCAAGAGAAACCCTATGTAAACTTTGTATGGTCACATTTGGTGGCCAGCTCTACGTACAAGGCCACTTTTATCAACAACTCTGTCTGATCACTGTTCATAGTATTAAAGGTCACCTTTGAAAGTGACTAGATGTAGGATCAAAAGCTGACTTATTCAAAAACTAATAATTTATTTTAAAGCTGTGTAAAGTCAGAGTAGGTGTGCTACTATTTTCCTACTAAAGTACAGAAGCCTGCATGAGGTTTCTTTCCGTTATAATAAAGGCAATGAGCAGTGAGAAAGTAACTGTAAATTTTAAAAAGCATATTAAATTATTTTTAATGGATCATTCATGCTCATTGAGTGGAATCAAGGTATCATAATGATTACTTCACACAATAGCCATTAATAAATTATTTTAGAGTATATTATAAGTTGCAAGCAAATTGAAAGAACTTGGATAAAAAACATAGGATGATTCAAAATGTTTAACCATCACTAATTAAAAAAAATACTAATGAGAGATTTTGAGTGTGTTAAATTTTAATACAATACAAGCAGTAACTGCCTTACTGGCAATACAAAATTATAGCCAATATGAGACAATTTGAAGAAGCATTTATTTTTCAATTGAAACATTACTTTTAGAATAACATTTGCAACTAAACATTTGCATGAAAAGAATAGCATTCATTTTTCTAGATTTAAATTAAATTTTTGGGTTATCTACTGCATTATTTATTTCAGCTAAAGCTACCAACAATATTTCTTACTATATTTTTGATAAAAATTTAAAGCCCATAAAATGTCTACTCATGATTAACACACTGCTATTATAGGTCAATCCATTAGCCATTCATTGTTCAAAATCAAGGGTATGAGGAAAATCATACATAATTAGTGAAACTTTGGTTCACTGCGTTAACTTAGAATAAGCGAAACAACTAAAAGTTTTACATTACCTTGGTCTTGCACAGCTCTTTTTGGAACTGCTGAAGATTTCAATAACTTTCTTGAATTTCTGAATGGAGACAAAATGAAGTTATAATCTGAACGAGAGAAGTGTTGGGCACACACATAAGCCTTCTCCGGCCTTTTGGATCTCTTATCCATCTTCAACATTACATTACCACATGCTGCCATTCACTCGTCGTAATTTCCTTTTGGAAAGAGGAAAAACGACAAATCAGGACATTGACGGTTATCATTTCCACAATTTTCCATCAAGCACTTTTTAAACCGTACGTACGGGGCCATTTCTGCGGCAATCTTCGCTACACCTCTGTCACAGCTGCTTTCAGATTCAAACAGAGTCTATTGCCGATATTTCGTCACGTGACAATTTCTTGGCTCTGTCATTGGCCAATTGGCACCTACGTCATCGCGGACGGAGCTCAAACTTAGTGATAAGTTGGGTTTTTTTTGTATATGGTCTGTGGCGTCACTGCGATGAGCAGTACAGTTTTGATCGTTGACGAAAGAGGTGCGCAGCTATGTCTTGCTCCGCAGTTGAGTGGACAAAACTCTAACGCTGTATTTTATTGACGCATTTAAAAAATACGGCTGCTTGTAGAATGTGAAAAGCAGCTCTTACAAAAAGCTAAAGCACAGCGCAATGGGCGCTTTATTTATATCCGGCGCACTATACGGCTGGTCGCAATCGTTCACCTACCCGTACGACATGCAGAGACAGACTGACGCGGCAGTGACGCCTTGCAATGCATTCCGCGGTGATTCCTCTTGCGTGCTGAGTGTATCATGTCGCCAGTTCTCACTTCAACTGGCGGCGGGATCCACTGCCGCAATTTCTCGAGTCATGAACGCCAGTGTATCAGGGCCTTGAGTAGCCTACCTCGCTCATAGTGTGCTTAAGTGGGCGAGAACCCTTCGTGATCTTCTCATTTATGTATCAGGCCCGAGTGATGGACCTTATACTTTATGTTGTGAAGAATTACTGAACAGGTTGGCTGGACACAGCGCTATCAATCACTGCAACCCACAATAACAGTAATCCGGTCCTTGGGTCTCCATGGTGACGAGAAGGTAGCTCTGTGTCAAGTCTTCATCGCTTGCGGGAAACGACCGCTCCCCCGAAGCGTCGCCGTCCTGCCCCATCCGCCCACGGGCCGGCTGCTCGTCTGGCAGACTATCTCTACGTTGCTTTGCTTCATCGACGAACTCATGCTCTCACAGGTCATGTCGATAGTTACAAACTTGGTTCACTGCGAAAATGAGCTGAACGGCGTAAAATAGTATTGATGTGGTAATTGGTGGGTGACACACTGATGCTCAAACGTGAAGCATCTCTGGAGTTCAGAACATTTTTATTCTTTAGGGCCCAGTCGCAGGGGCCAGGGCTGCTCTTTGAGCCTCGGGTGTTAGCAAAAGAATAGCGCTATGATATATAGATTTGAGTAATTCTTTCAAACAAAAAAAATCACGAAATATTTTATGTTGCGCACATATTCGTCCTTAATTTATTTTGACTCTAAATAGCGGAAATTTCTGTACAGTCCGCCAAACAGGGTTCAGTTTCCAAAGAAGGATTGAAACTGAATAATTTTCTTAATGAACGATAAATAAATCTAACGCTAACAAACAACACGAAGATTCAGCTTTCACATGCGAGTTAGGCTGAATCAATTTTGAACAAAGCTACAGTTGAATCTTTACACTAGAAACATTACCATTTTAAGCACAATTCTAATCTACAGTGAGCGACTTAAGGAAGATGCCCTTAAACAGCTCCCCGGACTCTCACAAAGACCTATATAAATTTATATGTTTTCCAGGAGGATTCAGCTTTTAAAGCAAGTTAAGCTGAATCAATTTTTAGACACAGATTACATATTATTATTAACACAAGAAACCAATTTTTAGGCCTACCAACTTATTTACATAGGGTGTCTTAATAAAGGTACCCCTAAACAAATCCAGACTCGTACAAAGACCTGTTTTTAGACCGGGCTGCAGCTGCAGCCTTCTTAGGCGGGCTAGAGCGAGTAGCGCCAGCTGGCGCACGAGCGTCTGGAGCTGCATCGCCAGGCGCTGGCGCACGAGCCTTTAGAAGAGGTATCAGGGAAGTGACGTGACGGCGCACCGAACCGCCGTTACTCTTCAGTAAATCAACCTCGGTGACTTCACCCAAGTGATTCACCGTACGACCCACCACCTTTCCTAAGGCAAAATTAGTACGTTTTTGATTGTGCTCTTTAAGAAGCACAATATCGCCCTCTGCAAGGTTGGCGTGCCGTACCTGCAAATTTCGGTCTTTCTTGTTCACGGCTTGTGCAACGAGGTTAGGTATGAACTGGTCGGTGTACTTGTCCACCGATCTCTTTTGAACCTTGCACAACTTTGAGAAGTTCTTTCGAATACGATCTACCGGTTCAGTTGAAGGTGCCCAAATTTCGTCGACATTATCGTCTGACTGGGGAATAATGAACACGATATTCAACTCGTACCCTCTTAGGAGCTTCTCCGGCGTTATGTGCGTCGGTAATTCAAGTCCCATGTCTGAGTCTCTAAGAGACTCTTTCAGAGCCACAGAGCGTTTGTTTATTAAGTTCACAGTTTGAGCCACAATAAAGTCGAACTCCAGTCTCTCGAGAGCGTTATTTCTAATCGCCCCAAACAAGAGCCGTTTTGTTAGCTTTACGCAACTCTCGATTAATGAGCCGAGCGACGGTGAACCCTTGGCGTATTGCTCGAACTTAATAACTCTGATGGCATTTTCCTCACGAAACTGCAACGTGTCAGGAGCACTCAGCAAGTTCGATCTAATTTTGGAGGCCGCGACAAGCTGGGAGCCGGAATCTGACAAAACGAAAGTCGGGCAGCCAAATTAAAAAATGTGGAGCAGAGAGGTTCTCAGAAATTTTTTCATGGTGAGGTCCATACATAACTTTCAATTTACCGCCCTACTCCACATGCACGTGATGCACAACACCCACACTTTTACCTTTTTCCCGGCGTACTTGACATAGAACGAACCGAGATGATCCATAAGCAAGTGTCTAAACGGTATCGCCGGAGGATCGACTCTAAAGTCCCTATAGGAGGACTGATTGAGCTTTACGGCACGCGCTTTGAAACTTTTGCACACAACACAATTTTTAAGCGCTTCCTTCACGACCGAAAAGTGGTTCGATATATAAAATCTCTTCCTAAACTCAGAAAGGACGGAATAAACTCCCGCGTGGGAAAGCTTCTCATGAATATCAGCAAGGATCAATCGATGTAGTGAGCTACGCTTGGGTAGGAGAAGAGGAAACCGATACGTGCAGTGATCCTTCCATCGTTCAAACTTGCTATGCACCGCAAGCAGTCCCTGCGAATTTCTAGCCACATTTAATTGACGTATCAGATTGGGCATTGCTTTTAGTGATTTTGGACTAGAATTCCAGTACTCGATGCAGTCGGCGAAATGTATATTTTGGTCTGTCGAGATGATAAGGTTACAAGCGGTCTCGTATAAATTCTCTTTCATACCATCGTAACAACGCAAGTGTCCAAATTTTGAGGGATTTTTCTCCTTGAGATTCAGCTTCAGTTTGTTCACATATTTTAGCACCAATTTTAGCACACTGGCCATTTTATGAAAATTGGAGTACCTATCCAAGGGCACGACGTGATCTGACGTCTTGCTTGCAACAGCGGCGGACGCACAAGCCTCTACAAACTTGCCCGATCCTCCGCCGAGACCTGCGTGCTCCTCACACGGCACCCGAAAGGACAGCGTGTCAAGCTCCTGGCTTTCGTCTTGCTGAAAGGGAGAGAGAAAGCTAGGACCCGAACGATAGTTGCTCTCCATAAGTTGCTTAAAACTCAACGCTCGAGTTACGCAATCGGCCGGATTATGATTACCTGCAACGAAAGCAAAATTTATGGGGAATTTTTCACAGCTCCGATAAATGAGAGCCAAACGATTTTGAGCGAAGGTGCTCAAGTTTTGCATTTTGTCCAATTTTGTCGAGTAAGAGTTGAGCCAATTTAGAGCCACTAAGCTGTCTGAATGTAAGCTCAATTTCGTGATTCTGATACGGACTGGAACATCTGTGCCGGCCAGCTCCACCCTCGTTTCACTGAGCGCCTCTACACCCAAAGCAATCGCATGGAGCTCCAAAGAAGAACGCTCTTTGTTTCTAGCTGCGTGTTCACTAGACGGTTTTTTGCGTAAAGAAAATTTACCTTACCGGAATCGGTGTCACGAATGAAAACTGCTACCCCGTATACCAACTTGCTGAGTTTGTAAATGATACGAGTTCGTAATTTCCGTGTCTAGGCCCAGTGAACCTTGCAATTTTTACTTCGCCTCCCTTGTTCACCTGCTTAGCGATTTTCGCCTATTCCCGTTGAAGTTGATGGGGCAAGATATCATCGCAGCCCGTAGTCTTATTTGTCTGCAACTGGTGAGCTAATATTCTTGCACGATTCAATACCGGGCCGCTAATTTGAAGTAAATCATAGTTCGATGCTATAGCGGACATGATTTTTCTCTTTGTGTTGGTCGAAGCATCTAGCTTCAGCTGGGGTGCAGCAATTTTGTCCTCTGACCGATCCCACTTCATCCCAAAGAACTTCACTTCATTTGGAGTTTGAGCGTTATTCTCAGCGTTTATACGAGCCTGCGATTTAGGAGAGTTAGTGTAAAATTGCTGAAGCGCAAATTTGTGTGGCTCTAAGATTTCTGGAAGCTTTTCATATGCCCATTCTAAATTAGCACAGTCACTCGCAGACACTGAAGAATTGTCCATGTAGGCTAAGGAATAAATGAGAGTTTTTAGTTCAGTTTCGCCGTAGAGCCACCGGGGTCATCAGAATGCAGCATGATATACATCGCTAGCATTAGTATTGGCGGGGAACATCGGAGTCCAAACGCCAAGCGCAGATGCTTGTACGCTACCATAAAGTCTGTCGAAGCCACGTCGTTATACCACAGGAAAAGTAGTTTAATTTGGTCATGCTCGAGAAGAGCAATGTTTAAGAAGGCTTTCTTAATATCTAAAGTGAGTAAGAACTCGTTAAAACGCAGCATGGAGAGAGCAGTGAAAAGTTTTTTATTTAAGTTTGGACCACTCAGCATTGCCTGATTATGCGACAGCACACACGGTTGTGAAGAATCTTTTTCGCAAAGGTTGGACAAGTAGACGATTCTGCACTTTGTGGTTTTTCGGTCCAGCTTAAAAACCCCCATTTGAGGTAGAAAACTACAAGACGGGTTTGCTTCCATGAATTCGGGAATGTTGTCAATTCTCTCAATAATGCCCTCTGCCACCTGTTCCTTGATAACGTCATCGTAAATCCTCAAATGCGAGGGATTCCGCTCAATTTAACGAGATTCGATCGAAAAATTTGCTTCGAAAGGTTGAAATTTTTTGCCAACAAGTGCGATACTTTCGAATTTCACAAGAGGGGCATAATCAGCCGCCCATCATCGCTGCGCGTAGTATTGGACAGAACAAACTTTATTAACTCATTATTCTGTTCTACGTTATTCTCCTCGCACACGACATTTTCATAGTTCAAAGCATTAGTACTCTGCTCCCGGAGGACATTGCCTAAAACTGACTCCAAAACGGAATCGTTTGTGGCATCTACCGGCGCAGAAGCAAGAGGTGCCTTGCCTTCCGTCCAGACGCAGGCTCCGCTCTCCCCAGCTACAAGCTCAGGCGCACCGTGATGAGAAGTGGTACCGCCGGAGGTCTCTGGAACATGAGCATCACCAGAGCTCTGCGCCATTGGAGCAGAAAACGCATTGCAGGTCTGAGCAGCTGGCACAAGATGTAAATTTTGTAAAATTCGCTCAGCACTCCCGGCAAGGACGACACCCCAGGGAGTCTCTGAAAACAATGATTGAGGAGAAGTCCCGAATAAGCGATCCTGCTGAGGCAAAATCTGAGCGTCTAAATTACCCAACACAAAATCTAAGTTACCAATAGCATTAGAGTCGTCGAGCAAGGTGTTATCCGCCAGTTTATAGCCTTGCGAAGAAAAGTGATTAGCAATTCGCTGAAGTCCGGGTACTTTTATACTGGTCCTTATTTCAGGTACGCAGATAGCAGTTACAGCGGGATGATTAGAACTCAACTTTACTTCTACTAAAGAAGTATTATACTCCTGAAAGCTGTTAAACCCATTTATCGTTAGAACAAAGTTCGAGTCTCGGATAGGCAAGTTAAATCTGCGGGCACACGCGTTTGTGATGAAATTAGGTTGACACCCGGTGTCCCTCATTCCCCTGACCGAGCCTCCCTCAAGTTACACAGAAAATGTGGGAATGATGGAATCGTTCCCATAGTTCGTAGGCAGTGCAAAGACAACTTGATTCACATAGACCGCCCCCGGTCGACTATTTATTTGTATCTGCCTTTGTGATTTCTGAAGGACTTGCCTTCAGAGAGGTTGCTTGTCCCTTCTGCAGAGCAGCACACCCATCTGGCATACAAGGAAATGAATAATGAAATTCAAAGCAGTGCGAACAGCGCTTTTTGAAGCAGAAGCGACAAGAAGCTGTGTGGTGTGACAAATTTGCACATCGCAAGCAGCTATTAAGAGCTGTTAACCTATCCCGCTTCGCCGCAGGTGTAGGATAGAGAGGACAGTTGAAGGTGGAGTGGGAAGTTTCTCTAGAACTCCCACTAGAGCAAAGACTGCAAAACCGAGCCTTTAACTCATTTGGCTTCTCCACGTTCACCGCAAATTCGTACTGTATTTCTTGGTTGCGGGCTTAGCCGTCTCCCGACTACAAAGATACCGATCAGTAGCCTCGCAGACGTTCTCCATCAACTCATTCAAGGACGGTTTCCTATTATTAGTAATGTGAACAAACTGCCTTTGAAATTTGTCGTTCATAACGCTCCAAAAGAAATATTGAAAAACTGTTTCAACGTCTATCTCCAGTGTGTCGAAACTCTGGACAATCGACCTCATTTGGCCAATATAGGCGTAAGGATCGTCAATACTTGAGAGTTTAATCTCCGACAGCCTCTTTATGACGTCATATTTTTGAGTCAAAGGAGAAGCGAAGGCTCTCTGCAACAGGTCTTTGGCATCATCGAACGTTTTTTACCGACCTCTAACGATTGAACAAGCACTCGAGGAACCTTTCTCAACTGCTTTTGCATAAACAAAAATTTCTCGTAGGTCGTGAAATTGTATTTTGACATAATACTCTCGAACTGAAGAAGAAATTTATTGAGATCCTCACCTTTGTCATGTCCGTACTCTGGAAGGGGTATTTGGGGAAGCTTAAGCTGACTTCTGTGTACGTCACCAGCCCCAACTCCAGCGCTGACCTGAGCAGCCGGAACCTCCTTCAAGGAAGTCTCCAATGCACTGATTGCTGCAATCAATTTGAGGGCATTATCGGCACATGTATCATAGACTCAGATTGCAGCTCCGCTTCTGCTTCTTTTTCGGCAAAGAGACCCTCGGCAAACTTCTGATCAGATGCTTTCTGGTCAGTCTGTAAAAACTAACCTTATTAAGGTCTGGCGTATCTCCTCATTAGAGAAATTAGCAAGATTAACTATAAAAAGGAAGACTAAAGCCACGCTTCTTAAAACCATTTCTTATGAAAGAAAGACAATTCATAAA
>JACJUY010003445.1:63538-78409 GCA_014220935.1 Platorchestia sp. MABIK
GGATGGCTGCGCAGCATGAAGGATGGCTGCGCAGCATGAAGGATGGCTGCGCAGCATGAAGGATGGCTCAGCAGTATAGAGGATGGCTAAGTAGCCTACATCGCTCATAGTGAGCTTAAGTGGGCGAGTTCCCTTCGTGATCTTCTCATTTATTTATCAGGCCCGAGTGATGGACCTTATACTTTAAGTAGTTGAGAATTACTGAACAGGTTGACTGGACACAGCGCTATCAATCACTGCAACCCACAATAACAGTAATCTGGTCCTTGGGTCTCCGTAGTGACGAGAAGGTACCTCTGTGTTAAGTCTTCATCGCTTGCGGGAAACGACTGCTCCCCCGAAGCGTCGCCGTCCTGCCCCCATCCGCTCACGGGCCGGCTGCTCGTCTAGCAGACCATCTCTACGTTGCTTTGCTTCATCGACGAACTCATGCTCTCACAGGTCACGCCGATAGTTACAAACTTGGTGCACTGCGAAAATGAGCTGAACGGCGTAAAATAGCATTGATGTGGTAATTGGTGGGTGACACGCTGATGCTCAAGCGTGAAGCATCTCTGGAGTTCAGAACAACATTTTTATTCTTTAGGGCCCAGTTGCAGTGGACAGGGCTGCTCTTTGAGCCTCGGGTGTTAGCGAAAGAATAGCGCTATGGTTTATAGATTTAAGTAATTCTTTCAAACAAGAAAAATCACCACAGATTCTTATGTTGCGCACACATTCGTCCTAAATTTATTTTAACTCTATATAGCGGAAATTCCTGTACAACAGATGGAGAAATTTTTTTCCCATTCAGAGTTCTTTGATATAATACCATTCATTAAATTGGTCTCCGGTTGATCAGGAATTTTTATTTTATTCGTGTGTAAAATGAGATTTAAAATTTCTTAAGGTATTGGGATGAATTAAAATTTTATTTGTGCATGATAACAAGAGTTGAAATTTTTGTTTCATAATGGAGAATTCTTGTACCGAAGCGTGAGACCTTTACTTTTCAAGTTAAAGATGAAACTAAAAGGGGAAAATAAAATTGTTTTTGATTGTTAGAGCATTTCTTGATTTTACGGAAATGTGTTCACAAATATTGAATTTTTTGGATCACTTCCAGTTCAAAGTGGATAAGCATACAGTGCTGAATTTGTTTTCACCTTTTTTGTTGTTTAGAATTCAACCATTAATTTAATAGTTTTATTAATTGATAGATTTATTTTAAGAGAAATCATTCAGAGAAAATGTGTTATTTCAGTGATGAATAAAATATGTGAACCGAACTGATGCTGTTTTTTTATTTGAATGGATGAATGTAGGATATGGTCATGCCGACGACTATATTTAATGCATAAATTTTTTTAGTTATCTCGAATGCAGTTTAGCAAGAAATCCGGGCTTTCTTCATTCGATAAACAAATAGGCATTGAAACCGTCACAATTATTCGAACTCATATATCGTGTTAAAATATATTTAACACTGTTGCGTGCGAGGAATATTTTCAAGACGCTCTTAATTTGTTTGCAGATTTCAATTATTCTGTTCAACTCTGAATAAATTCATGGATTTTTCCACACAACGGTATGAAATATTTTAATCTTTTATTTAAATTTGCAGAATACGCTGACTTTATAAGTACTGAATTTTGTTCTGTGGAAATATTGTGATAATTTAAAATTCAATAATCAAGGGGTGGAAGGGGTTGAAGTTTTTCTACACAACGGTATGAAATATTTTAATGTTTTCTGTAAAATTGCAGCATTCGCTGACTTTATAAGTACTGAATTTTGCTCCGTGGAAATTTTGTGATAATTTAAAGTTTAATAATCACGAGGTGGTACAACACAAGCCTCAAATAATTAGTTGATTCTGTTGTGCTCATTTTTCTTAATCCACAGGCAAGTCAGAAGGTGATGGTAGCAGTAAGTTAAATCTATGTTTTGGGTTCCGTAGATTTCCCCCAGGTGTGTCATGACTGCCCTAAGTGTGTCATATCGCCTCCATGGCATACAATTGTGTGCCGGTTTTATGACAAACGTTTGACACACTTAAGTGTGTCAAAATGACCCTATATTTTTTTAGTGAAATATTAAACCGTTGCGTAAAAGTGGTGACCTCAATACATCATCAAACTTCAGGCCCATTAGTCTTTTACCTGTCATGTCCACAAATATTGGAGAAAGTGATGAAAAATTATTGCATCCTACCTATGATGATATTATTATTAGTAGTAATGGTGATCTATCCCCACAGAAAATTGCAATATAGTCATCATCAAACAACATATCAATAGCAATAGTAATGACACATAGCACATCACATAAGGGAAATAATTCACTCACCTCTTAGATTCCTTACAACTCAATATACTCAACTACCAGACATGTGGCCAGCAAGAGTTGAGCGGTGATAGATTGGAATATATACAAAAGAATAGAGTAGAGTTAGTAGTAGTAGTTAGAAATAATTAGAATAGGTACTTGGCCATATTAGGTAATTTATATACAACACACTCAGCCAACATTTACTGTTGTTGGGCCTGAGACTATTAGAAGACTGACTGCGATTGTTGCTGTCACGAGCGTTGCTAACTTTTGGTCTGTCTAACTAGAACTTACATTTCCCGCTATATTACACCCCTGCCTCCTTAATAAGAAACCCCCCTTGTAACCCTACCCCCTAATTGTATTTATTCAATCCTAAAGGTCCAATCTCACCACAGGCTTTCGAGCCCGGTTGGACCTGCGTGAGATACTAGCACTTGGAGGCTCGTGCATCATTGCCTCATGGGTGGGAATCGAGTAGTCAGGTGTTTCTGGGTCAGGTTCATTACTCGGAGGTGACGGGTATAGATTTTGAGCAGGTTGTGGAATTAGCACGGTTTCCTCAGTCGGTTTTTCCATGGGTTCAGAGATAGTGTTCGAGCGGGAGGAATAACTTGGTCCTGGTGTCGACGAACGACCTCCCCCCCCCCCTTCAGTTGGCACTTGTAGGATACCGGGCCCGTTTTCTCAACGGTGGAAGAAAGAGTCCATTTTGGGGAACCCGGCGTGTATTGACGGACCATCACAGGTGACTCCGGTAGAATGTCAACCGTGCGAGACCCTGGGTGTTTTTTTTCTGAGCGTCCTGGCGTTGATCGACTTTGGACGCTATTGCTTCTGACGGCCAAAGTAGATCTAGACGAGAGCGAACTTTCCTGCCTAACATCAGCTCGGCAGGCATACCACCTGTTGTCGTGTGGGGTGTTAGCCGATAGTTGAACAGAAACCTGTCTAGTGCTAGGCGTAGGGGTTCCGTTGACTTCCGTATATTCTTCTTGAACGCTTGTACCATACGCTCTGCCTGTCAATTAGTTGAAGGGTGGTATGGTGCGCTTGCAATATGCCGCACACCACATGCCTTGAAAAATTCTTGGATTTCAGCCGATGTGAAACACGTTGCGTTGTCCGAAACAATTGTTACCGGAAATCCAAACGTCGCGAAAGTGTGTTTCATGCACGAAATCGTTTCGCTAGAGGTCATAGTAGTTGCGGGAAAAATTTCAACCTACTTAGAGTGTCCGTCCACGATCACTAGATAGTATTTTCCATCCATTGTGCTCTCGTAATCGATGTGTATGCGATGTCAAGGCTTCACCGGCCATTCCCACGGATGGAGTTCAGCTCTCGTCGGTGCAGCTCGAGTGCTCAAACACTCGCTGCATGACTTAGTCGTTTCTTCTAGATCTTTGTCCAGAAGGGGCCACCATACATAACTGCGAGCTAGTTCCTTCATCCTGGATGATCCTGCATGGCCAGAGTGAAGTTCGTCCACATTGGTTGGTCTGAGGGCTTGGGGCACGATTATTCTTGCTCCCCAGAGCACACAGCCATTTTGTGTGGACAAATTGTATCTTCTCCTAGTGTACTGAGCGAGATCAGGGTCCCCGATTACCGTCGAAGGCCAACCTACCTGGCAGTATTTATATACCTTCGAAAGTACTGGGTCCCTTAGGGTGCCATCGCGAATGTCGGTGCTGGTGACTGGAGCTGACTCAAGGAAGTTTACTATGGACGTTTATTCTGCTGGAATGGGCGTGGCTTCCTCGGGAATTGTCAAGAGTAGACGACTGAGAGCATCAGCTGTGCCCAACAGCACATCAGGCTGGTGACGCAAAGTGAACTTGTAGGATTGCAGCAGAACAACCCACTTTTGAACGCGCCCGGATGCCATCAGAGGAATGCTTCTACCCTGATCAAATAGACCTAGTAAAGGTTTGTGGTCGGTGATCACTGTGAAGTCCTGTCCCCACAAAGGTAGCAATGGAATTATCTGAGTGCAAAAGCCACAGCCAGGGCTTCTTTCTCAGTCTGGGAGTAGTTACGCTCGGTTGCTGTTAGAGTTCGGGAGGCAAAATAGTTCAATCCCCTCAATGAGGTGACACAGCACCGCTCTCACACCATACGCACTACTGTCAGCCACTGCCACTATGGGTAGGTTAGGGTCAAAATGGATCAAGGTCTGGGAGTCTAGAAGTGCTTTTTTAGATTTCTGGAATGCCCTCTCTTGACTTGCATCCCATTTTCAAGGGGTTTTATCTCTCAGTAAGGTATTTAGGGGCTCCAGCATAGTTGCAGATGATTTTAGAAATTTCCTGTAGAAGTTGAGTAACCCAAGGTAGGCTCTCAGGTGAATCACATTAGTAGGAGCTGGCGCATTTTGGATTGCTGCTACCTTCTCTGCAGTGGGGTGCAATCCATCCTTGTCGATTTGGTATCCAAGGTGGGATACCTGTAGCACTCCTATTTGGCATTTATCTATTTTTCAGTTTTAGCCCTGCCTCCTGTAGTTTAGATAAGACTTGTTGGAGACGCTCGGTGTGCTCTTGCTGATTAGTAGCACTCACCAGGAAGTCATCCAGGTAACAGAACACTCCTGGGAGGCCCTGTAATAGTCCTTCCATGGCACGCTGAAAGATCCCGGGAGCGGAAGCAATTCCGAAGCTGTGACGGTTATAGGCAAATAGACCTCTGTGGGTGTTGATTACCGTGAGTTCCTTGGAGTCTTCATCCAAGGGAAGTTGAGCGTATGCCTGAGACATGTCTAGCTTGGAGTATTTAACTCCTCCCGCTAACCTGCTAAATAAGTCTCCCACCCTGGGTATATGGTAGGTATCTAGCCAAGTGACCCGGTTCACGGTGAGTTTGTAGTCTCCACAGATTCGGATGCTTGATCAGCCTTGAGCACGGGAGCAATAGCCGCTGCCCATCTAGAGTACGGTAAAGGGATGAGAATACCTTCCTGTGCCAGTCTATCTAGTTCTGCCTCCACCTTAGGTCTGAGTGAGTACGGCACATTCCTGGCTTTACAAAACTTAGGTACTACATTGGGATCAATCTCAATTTTGAGCTCTCTTTCCTTAAAGCAACCTAGACCTGGTTGAAAAAGGTGGGGAAATTTTTGTACTAGCCCTTCTGCCTGGGTAGCCAGCTTATGTACCCTATTAGCTACTATAGTTAACCCTAGGGAGTCAATCAGGTCTCTACCCAGCAAGGCTGGCCACTCCCAGTCTACAACTACAATAGTTGCTAGCTGAGGAGCCCTACCACTAGCTTCACGCTGGATGTTAGTCCTAATCTGCCCACAAACTACTAGTTCAGCTCCCCCATAAGTCCTAAGCTTAACATCAGAAGGTCTCAGCTCGGGTCTTGTCTTGGTGGGTAACCTATAGTAGGTGGCTTTTGAAAGGATAGACCTGGCAGCACCTGTGTCTACCTCCATTTCTAATGGCACACCTTTTAGCAACAAATTTATTCTGATTAGGGTTTTCATTTCCTCAGCTAGGGAAAATATTTCCCCACAACAACCTTGATTAGAAACTGGGTAGTCTGCACTGGTTAAATTGCTAGTTCAGTTAGGGTTAGGGTGGTGTTCTGTTGTGTCGTTACTTTGAGCACAACATGAAGTTTATTTAGCAATAGTTGGAACTACAGTATCTGAAGCCGTAAACTTCCAAGGAGCAAGGGAAAGTAAACACACTGTAACGCTCCTAAAAATGTACTGATTCCATCGGTGACAGACCTTCCTTGAAACTAGCAGTGCCCGGAAGTCAAACAAAGACTTTCCGGTGATTGTAAAAGGTGGCAGAGGCAAGGCACCATAAAGGACTTCCGTCGGTCAGATCCGGCCGTTGTGGTCTGGGCATTTTCGACCCATCCGAACCCAAGTGCAATAAAGACATCCGGCGGCGCCTGCCATGCAAAGCTCACTCCGAGATACAACATGTTCCCTCCCCCATTTTACATGCAGAGCATGCACAAAATTATTTTTGTTGCCTGTAGCGGATTTCTGCCCTTTTAGTTGTAGTTTTAGTTTAGTTTAAAACAACATTTTTAGATGACCTTTTTGGCCACAACCATGATAGTTACTGTCTTTATAGGGGCAATCTCTACGCCAGTGCAAACCACCACAGCCGCTGCATGCTGATTTGGGGCTAGCTTGTGCCTGAGTCTTGCCCTGAGGCTTGTTAGCAGTTTGCTGAACTCTAGTGTGACCTACATTCAAAATAGAATTAGGTCGCCTCAACCCCACTGTCTCTCTCAGTGTGGTCTATTTAGCAGTGGCTAGATCCCCGGCTTTTTGCCATGTCAGGCCAGCTTCATTCAGCAAGCAATTTAGAATGTCATTACTGGACACACCCAATATGAATCTGTCCAGCAACGTTTCTTCTAGCACTTCCTGTTTGAAATTACAGGTATGTGAAAGGGCCTTCAAGCTAGCGACAAAATCAGCGATGCTTTCCCCTTGTTTCTGGTTCCGCATATGGAACCTGAAACGCTCGAATATTTGGTTGCGCGTGGGCTTAAAATACCGCCTTTAACGCTTCCACCATCTCAGCATAAGTAACATCTAAAGTACTTATTGGGGACACAAGGTCTTTGACTAGCCTAGCAATTCTAGGACCCACTAGTGAAATTAGAGTGGGGGCTTTCCCACTGTCTCCTATCTTTTTTATTAAGAAATAACAGTGCAACCTAGTTTCATAGTCTCAATCTCTTCCTCTAAAGGATTAAACTTTCCCACTGAATCTATCAACGGCATTTTTAATTTTCTTAGGCAGTGCAACACCAGCGAGCGCAAACAATCAAAACAAAAATAAAATCACTAGGTAAATTTTAGGTTCCCTCACTAGTCACCACTACTTAGTCACTCTCAGTGGTTCTATCAAAATCTCGTCGCCAATTGTTGCATCCTACCTATGATAATATTATTAGTAGTAGTAATGGTGGCCTATCCCCACAGAACATAGCAATATAGTCATCATCAATGGGCGAAGACAACACATCAATAGCAATAGTAATGACACATAGCACATCACATAAGGTAAATAATTCACTCACCTCTTAGATACCTTACAACTCAATATACTCAACTACCAGACATGTGGCCAGCAAGAGTTGAGCGGAGATAGGTTGGAATATATAGAAAAGAATAGAGTAGAGTTAGTAGGAGTTAGAAATAATTAGAATAGGCACTTGGCCATATTAGGTAATTTATATACAACACACTCAGCCAACATTTACTGTTGTTGGGCCTGAGACCAATAGACGACTGACTGCGATTGTTGCTGTCACGAGCGTTGCCAACTTTTGGTCTGTCTAACTAGAACCTACATTTCCCGCTATATTACACAAATCAACTGTCAGTTCACCTGGACGAGTAAAATCTACTTCGTCGAAATCAATAAGCCTATAGGAGAAACATTAGCACTCAAAGCGCTCTGCTCCATATCTCTGAAAAAATATTCAGTAAGATCGATCAAACGAATGTAACACTCTTGCTACTACTCGATCTCTCTAAAGCGTTTGATAGCGTCGAACATGATCGACTTCTGCAAAAAATATTGAACGTGGGAGTAGACACGCATTGGTTTGAAAGTTACATGTCAAATCGATCTCATGCAGTCCGCTCAGAAAACAAACTGTCCCCATTTATTCACAACAATTTTGATGTTCCTCAATGGTCCATTATTCTTGGTCTACTACTGTTTTCTATTTTCATATTTGATTTCCCTCCAATGCCTTCTAACACACGAATCTCAATATATGCAGATGATGTTCAAATTTAAATAACAAGTTCTGTATCGGAAATACTGCATACGAAAATTAAAGGCGAAACCCTACTGATTAGCCTGAAATCATGGTACGACCATAATTGCCTCAAACTAAATGCTAATAAAACGCAAAGCATTATTATTTGATCCAAAGATGCAATCAAAAAAACTCAAGATCTTATTCTTGCAGTAGGAACCGATGAAATTAACGCATCAGAAAAAGTTGAAAATCAATCCATCTGGTTCGTTAGAAACATGTCCTTCAAATCTCACGTTGAGAAAACTTGAAACAAAATTCACGGAGATTTAATGTTTTTTCATCGCATAAAAAGTATGCTTGATGAAAAGTCCAGATTTTTGACCATTCAATCTTTGGTGTTATCGCGCATTGGCTATTGCAGCCTGGTATGGGGAGACTTACCTCAATTCATTAGAGGGGATTTACAAAAAAGCATGAATTTCGCAGTCAAGGTGGTAAGCAACAGGAATTTTAAAAGCAGTGATCACGTAACCCCTCTCCTTAATCTACTCGGCTGGACACCTGTTTAAGAAAAGTTCCCGATGCAAAGGGCTCAATACGTATTCTCCACGTTATATCTTTTTCAGAGCAATGCTGAGATTGTGCATTTCCATCCACCCGCTGTAACCAACCTAACGCCAAACCGAAACATTATGTCTTAGTCGACAATCGTTCATCTGACCATGGGCAGAAGGCTCTGTCAACATCAGGCGCCTTACTGTGGAACAAGCTCCCCAGAGTATTAAAAGCCCTCAAACACTGAAAGAATTTAAAACCAAAATTGCACATTATTTATCGTCTCAACAATTATTCTTAGCTACAGAACAGACTTAATGAGTATTTGCGAATCTCATTTGCTCACTATCTCATTTGCTTTTCTTAGTCACCTGTAAATCCCCATATAGGGGTACCAGCTACCACAAATAAAACTCAACCCTAACCGGACCTGCAAAATAGATAGAAAATATTCCAACCTTGATAGTTTGTGTGAGGAGCTGACTTGCGAGACAGCGCCTGGTGATGGCTTTCTGCCTGGTCCAGGCGAGCTGAACGACACACCATGCCAGCACTAAAATAAAACGTACTATACCTGAAAACTACAACTATGCCGCCACACGGCGATGATAGGAATGATATTTGCTTTTGGTACCGAAATGATGAACTAGGGAACATCGAATTCACCGATGAAACGTCTTTGTAGCGTCTTTGGTGGTAAAACGACGTATATAATAATAATAATAAAAAAGTCACCTGTATTTTAAATGCATTACCAGAATCCGACTACCGCGACAAAGATGAACTCATTTTTTCGTGCTTTTCTCCGAATCATGTTTTCGACAATTATCATGGGTATTACGATAACCATGTATGAATAGCAATTATGGGTTTCTGTGTTAAGATATTTAAACGCGATTTTTGCTTTTATTTCAATTTAAGTGTGCGCAAACGAATACATTTTTCAATTAAGCGTTACGAGGATTGTGTTCTCCTAGTAAATTATATTTAAATGCACTGTCAAAATCAGACTAGGCAAAGGAAAGGAACTCATTTTCGATGTGCTTTTCTATCAATCATTTTTTGATTCAACATTTTACACGAGTATTACGATACCAATGTGTTATTATCAGATAAGGATGTTTAATGTTAAGGTGTTTTAAAAACCAATGTATAAACTTTTCATGATATACTTTATTGGAAATAAAATACTTTTATTTTTCATTCTTTTTATCTTCATTGCTCAATAATCTCCTTTGGTTAATAATATAGTTATTAAAGCCCGGATTTCTAGCCCTAAAAAGTGGTCAAAATAGCGCTAAAAATATGGCCAAAATCGCACTTGAAAAAATTTATATTGCTCGTATAATAGCAAAATAGTTCTCATATGTAGCAAATTAGCACGTAAAACTTTGCAAGTTTTGGCTACAATTTAGCAGTTTTTTCATTTGTAGCTGTAAAAAACGGATACTATTTTTCACCAGCCCGACTTGCGAATGAAAATACCAAAATAACGAAAGAAAAAGCGCATCAGAGACAAACTGCAAAGGATCAGCAAAAATTGAGGCCATTTTTAACACATGGAAAAATATCTAGTGTTATAAATTATCCTCTTTTGCGTAAAAACACAACCTCAATGTCCATTACAAAGTCCAGTAAATAAATTTATTGTATTCGCCAAAGATTCAAAAATAGATCAATCACTACCACAGAAAGTGTTAATTTCAGTGAATCGAAAAAAGTGAAAAATACAAATAGACAAATGAAATAAAGCGCAATTTGATCATAGGAATCGGGAAAAAATTTCTTTTCTGTACGAATGTTGAACAAAGTGTGTACTTCATTTTTCGTGTGTTTGTTTACGCGTTTCTAGATGTGCGTGTTGTGTTGCGCGATCTTTTTCATAAATAACTTTTAGATTAACCTTCTTTCACCACCTGAGGATCATTTACGAGGGTGTTCCAATCTGCTTCCTAATAATTTAGAAATTCCAAGAAATTTTCCGGTAGTATTTAAATTATTTATACGTTGTCAGCCATCTCTTGGAGTATAAAATGTCCAAGCGATGAAATTTTTGATTTAATTAGCCATTGACAGGGTTAATCTATCAGCATGCCTCGTGTGGTGTGTCTATTAAGCCCGGGCGCACCCACGTCAAGTTCGCACATTTTCATGTACGTGTGTTGCAGCGTCCGTGTGCGTGAAGGATGCGTCTTGTCCACTGGTCCAGAGTTTAACTCATTGCCAGAAGTCGCTGTATCGTCTATAATGCGTTACGAGATGTCGCAATGCAGTTAGATGATGCACTTACCTGCATTGTACATCGTACAGGTCGCTTGCTGACTTCTACTCATTCTAGTATAAAACAACATTGTGGTATTAGTTCCTGTGTACAGATTATTGACGTTAGCAAATTTAAAATATTAGATACTTGTACCGCCAACTTAGACCTACGTATTTTAGAGTCATTATTCATTCAAGAAATCAAATTTCTCTCAACGAAATGAAGAGTGCATACCCTCTGAAAATAATCAACCGATAAATTATTATTTTCATATAAATATATTTTTTGCGCTTATATTCTGCGCTTCTGTAATTTGGGGTGTACTGACTTGTCTATGATTATATGTGCGGACTTTTTGTTGAGAATGAGCCAAGACTCGAAACGTTCAAAGTAAATGCTTCTAAAATACTTCTTCTCCACTTCTTTCATTATGAATAGTGAATGATTATAAAATAAATAAATAATGAAATAAAGTATCACATATTGATATAAATATTATTACCTGTAATTGTCTTAGTTCATAATATACTTTTATTACTCGCTTGGGAAGTTTTGAAAAAGACATTAAATATCGTCTAATATATTATAGTCGTCACTTGAAGACAGAAAAAATGAACAAACTTTGTTGTATTGAGTAGTGTGGTCTCAAGTATATATATTCATTTAAAAACTGTCTCATTATCGCCAGCGCAACTGAAAAGAATTCCGCGTTGATGAAGCATTATCCTTGTATGTCATTTATGACAGGGGAAGTGGTTTGTACAGAGGCTGTACACAATTTCTTGACTCAAACGAAAAAGGTGCAATATTTGTGATGAAATCCATAGCATTTATAACTTGGTGTGTAAGCGTTAAGCTTCCTCTGCCCCCAATGTGAGCATAGATGTTCTTTTATTTTGCACTTTACGACCAAAATTATATTAACGAAAGGGAAGTGACAATTAATTATACTGATATGAGCACATAAAATTTTTAGTCAAATTTTCTAGGTAAGTGATCGAATTCAATTGGCGTAAATATGCAAAAAATGCAACTTTCAAAACGCTTCAGCACTAAAATATTTTTTTTTCAATTGAAATTGCACTTGGTAATTTCTCAAATTAATTACCAATTTATAATTGAAACTAAATGAGTTTTGTATTGTTAACACTACATTGTGACATTCGAACAGTACATTATGACATGCGGTAGTATCGCAGTAACTGCGCTGTTATTTGGTTTAACTCATTGTATGATATGTGTCGTTGAAAACGGCTGTAACTTTTAAGTGTAAAATGAAACATAATTTATTTCATTTTATTATTAATAGATAATTATATAGCAGAGCTATAGAATAACAAATGTTCGCACTAGAGTTAAGTCACACAGCGACGTGTGGCAGTTGTTGAAGTGCGCATGGTAGTTAGTAACTCAAATTATAATGTTTGTCGTTTAAAACCGCAGTGATTTTTAAGTGTAAAATGAAACAAAATGAATTTTATTTTATCATTAAATGATACTTATATGGTAGAGCTGTAGCAAAATGAATGTTCGCACTAGAGTTATGTCACACAGCGACATGTGGCAGCTGTTGAAATGCGTATGGTAGTGATTCTGGGTGGTGGTGACGAGCCGTACACGTACACGGACTAGCGCACGCACACTCAGAATGTGCGAACTTGACGTGGGTGCAGCCCGGGCCAGACCTTGCAACTTCTCGCAGTTGATGTCGCTTCGACGAGTTGCCGAGGGCTCTCTAATCGCTAGAGAGCAGCGTTTTTCATCATGAGCGGGAAGCTCAGCTCTGCCCGATCGGTGTCGCAGATGCACGCCGCACCGAGTCAGTCAGTGTGAGACATGGAGCTAGAATATATTGGAGGGAGCATAGCTGGTTTCGATCGGATTCAAATTAGCTGCAAAAGTTGAGAGACTGGGGCACGGTAAACGTAAGACAGGTAGGTCCACTTCAAAGGGAACAGCCTCTCCCAACCGTTAGATAAGCCAGCCAATAGGAAACGTTTTAGCTGATGACGTCACAACACCCATACCACGTGACCCACACCACACTCGCGGCAGTGATGCACTGGCTGCCGTACGTATGATTGCAACCATGGCAAAAACTGCCGGGTTTCCGCACATACGTATTGAAAAAAAATTAAATTGTATGGAAACTATGATACTGAAAAACTTTGATGATCTCGTATGCAATGCTTAATAGCCACGTAATGATTAAATTTGTGTGCATACTGAGCAAAACCTTCATATTTATCAATACAAAGCTCCGTTTGCGACTTGCATACTCATTGTAATTCTCAAATTAAAATGTTTCTTTTCGAGTGATACAAGGATAAATCAAATGAAAGTCCTCATAATGTTACTTTATATTTCAGAAAGGAACACAGAGTTCATCGTTTGTCAACGTAAATAAACCACAGGATGAAATTACTCTGGCAAACAATGCTTCAAGAAAGTTTTCAATTCTTTTAGAATACTTGTTGAACGATATACATAGAAAGAGGATTAGTTATTTTACGATGTCCATCATCTTTAATGCTCATTCATTTTTGACTATATATATTATAGGCCTTGTATGAATCCAAATTGTAAGAATAGGCTCCCGAAGAACAAATCTTCCGTACAAATCTCTCTCCTGCACCTTTTTCATAATCTGCTGGGCCCTCTTACTCCTACCTATCGATTTGTTCAGACGATTTATGAAATTAAACGCTACATCATATTGCGTTATAAAGAATGTGTTATCAAGATTAGTTAATTTTCGAATTGCTCTGTATCCATAATCGACGTCTAAATAGATGAAAATTTGAATAACGAGCATCGTTGAACTGTAAGTGTAGCTGCTTTCAGTAACTACAGGAATATTGGCAGTATTGCTGTAGTCAGTCCAGCAGCTACACTTTTCCTAGTGAAAATCCCTCAACACTGTAAAACATGCATTTGGCCTAGTTTTATTACATGGCAAAATTAGCCTTACATCCATATTCATTCGATCTATGCATTATTATAGCAATTAAATATTGAACACTACGTCCTTTAATTATTAAATATACGTATATATATATATATATATATATATATATATACAGACATACACGGCACACATCCTATAATATGCAAATTGCTCCGGTTAATTATAATATAAATGATTAATAATAAACTCAGTTAACGACAACTTCGGTCAAATAGACTATTCAGTTGTCGCTTTGGCATTTCGACTAAAGTTACTGCGCTGTTGTAGGGTGGTAAGCTGAGGTCATGAGTGTCTTCCACCTTTCTCCGCTATCTATACAGATTACTTCAATTACCACGTTATTGCTGGCATATTCCATCTTACTCAGTCAAGTGCGATACAACTCAATACAATACACTTTTCACCAAGAAAACAAAACTCATGTCCGACTTCAACAATAGCTGGCATAACACAAAAAGTATGCCCTCCTTTCGTCAGGCCACAACAATTCTCCAGAACTTCACCCTCATTCGTTACACAGCGATATAGCATTACATAAATGTTGATAACTACCGTTTAGCATGAGCGACCTGAAAAGGAGCCGTCATGGACATTTTAACACATATCACAACGTTTGCTTCTTTTCACCCGTCATCATTAGGATTCAATCACCATATGAACAAAGATTGAGGCCAATATAGCTGAAACTCGTAACTTTTACCTAAAGAACCAGGGTACATGGATGCAAGGGAACAATAAATGCGGAAGGATTGAAGCTAGGACCCCAAAGTTGGGGTTCCAGTTCCCACCCTCACTTTGGCCGAGCGTCTTACCAGCGCTGGAACCCTTTCTCAACTCAGCATTGAGTATAGGAGCGCAGTGCGCTCGGCTATTTTGGTTCTAAACTGTGCCACAGAATATACCAACTGCTACAAGCCTCTAGGACTTAGCCAAAACGTAATACAAACCTTAAAACACAACCTCGCCACTCTTGAACTGGGTGGGTCCACTCAGATTTATCATATTTCCCGAATACATTCACTTC
>JACJUY010003446.1:18676-45893 GCA_014220935.1 Platorchestia sp. MABIK
TCTAATGGGGAATCTGTTCAGCATATTGCTCGGACTCAGGCACGACAATTACTTAGTTATGGCCGATTTTCGGAAAGCTTTTTTACAGATCAAGTTGGCTTCCGAGGAAGACCGGAATAGATTTTGTATTTTGTGGATGAAAGAAAACAAACTGCTGGTGTATAGGCACACCTCTGTAGTGTTTGGGTTTGTCGCAAGTCCCTTCATTCTCAACTATGTCATCAGAAAACACGTTTTGAAATACCCTTCAGATCTCTGCAGCTACTTCTTGTTAAAAATGATGTATGTTGATAACCTTTACTTGACAGGGAATGATGTCTCCACCTTGACCGAAGGTTCCAGATCAGCCAGATCTCGCATGAGTGAGGGAGGATTCGATCTTCGCTCGTGGTCCAGCAATAACGAAGCCTTACAGGAGACTTTTCGCGACGAAGGTTTGGAGGTGACTCCTGAAAATTCAGGTGAGAAAGTACTCGGGTACCGCTTTCACAGAGCCACCGATAAGTTGAGCCTGAACGTAGTCTTAGACTGTGAACCTTCGGTTACTATTACCAAGAGGAAGGTTGTCTCTCAGCTCGCTAAATGTTTCGATCCTCTTGGGCTGGCTACTCCCGTACTGGTGAGAGGAAAGAAGATCTTGCGGGAAACTTGGCAGGAAAATCTTGACTGGGATGACGCATTACCCGACGAGATCCGACGAGCTTGGCTAAAAATGGAGGGAGAGTTGAGGAAGTTGAATAATTTGATGTTTGACCGTAAAACATTTTCCTCAGGGAGTAAAATCTCCTTGGTTGTCTTTACTGACGCTTCTAAGTCTAATTACGGATTTTGCGTTTACGCATTGCCTGAGGAGTCATCTCCTTTGTTATTTAGTAAAGCTAAAGTCGCACCAATGAAGGCAAAAAGCCTACCTACTCTTGAACTACTTGCCATTTATCTAGCCTTGAAGTGTTCCCTTACCATTTTAAATTCTTTAGATAGAGTAACTGTTACGGACTTGACTATTGCCACAGATTCTCAAATTGCCCTCTCATGGGTTCTGAACAAGAGGACAAAATCTGGAAATGTATTTGCCGATAACAGAGTAAAAGATATTCATAAATTTCTAAATCAACTAAGGGACGATTTCAATTTGCCCTCTTCATTTAAATTTGTACCTACTGCAAGTAATCCTGCTGACCTCGTTACTAGAGGTTTAACTGTTGAACAACTTGAATCTAAATTTGACTTCTGGACTAAAGGTCCCGATTTCCTTAAAACCCCGGGTCAGTGGCCCGTAGATGACTTGGGATGCATATCTCAACCTAATCGTGCCTTGATTACTTGTTCTGTTACTGCTGAAGTTGCAGAGAGCCCTCAACCTATTTTTCCTGTAAGAAGATTTTCAAGCTTGGACAAACTTGTTGGCGTGACCGCAAGAATATTTTCTGAATTTTTCTTCACAAAACGTAAACCCGTTTCCAGGGATGAATGTGCCAGAGCTGCTAAAGTTTATTGGGCTAGACTTGAACAGCGGAAATATTTTGATGGAGAGTATAGATTTCTGTCTTCAGACCTTCAATCTTCTGTTGTGCCTCAACTGGTGAGAAATTTGAACTTGTTCCTTGACGAGGACGGGTTGATTTGGTCCCGTGGTCGACTTGCTAAATGTACCTACCTTTCTTTTGACATTGCTAACCCCATTTTATTATCCAGAGATAGCTTCTTTACGAAACTTGATGTAAAAACTTGCCATAAAAAATGTTGTCATTTGGGTTTGGCCTCCACGCTAAACGCTTTGCGCAACTTTGGTTTCTGGCTTCCTAAGCCCAGACCCGTAATTAAGAGCATTCTAAAAGAGTGCATAATTTGTAAAAAAATTAATGTTCGTCTCTTTGCTTATCCTAAGCCTACTGATCTACCTGGAGATCGTGTCAATTTTGTTCAGCCATATCAAGCAGTTGGAATAGACTTCACTGGTGCGTTCCATGTTAGACTAGGGGACAAAGTAACAAAAATGTACGTGCTTCTTTTAACCTGCTTATGTGGGCGCTTAGTTCATTTAGAGCTAGTGCCAGACATGAGCGCCGATGCGTTCATCGCTGCATTTGTAAGGTTCGCCAATAGATATGGTATGCCTAAAGTTATTTATAGTGATAACGCTCCCACCTTCACGCAGGGGGGAGAATTGTTAGCTGGCTCTTCAACAGATAACATCTTCATTCAGCATTTAACCATGAACGACGTAAAACACGTTAAAATGCCTCTTTACAGTGCTTGGTTTGGGGCTACTTGGGAACGTATGGTTGCCGTGGTAAAGCGCTGTTTGTTCAAAGCCATTGGCGGGGGAAAAGTAGAATACTTTACTTTCTTAACTCTCTTGTCTGAAATTCAAGAATCTATTAACAACAGACCCTTAACTTATCGAGATGGCACTGAGCGCAATCTCGACGTAATAACTCCTAACTCCTTTCTTAAACTTTCTAATGGTGGTAATGTTACCTTTTTAGCTCAGGCTGGGAGCGAACTAATTAGCCCTTCACGTGTTTCTCTCTTGAAAAGCTTGGAGCTTCGTCAGGAAGCATTTGAAAAATTTAAAGAGTCGTTTTTTCTGACTACCTTCTTTCTCTGAGAGAGAGGCACCTGCCTACTTATCAACCCTCTTGGGAAGACCGCATAAAAATTAACGAAGTAGTACTTATCTCTTTTCCCGTGAAATCAAGGCCTTTCTGGTCATTGGGGCGAGTGGTGCGTTTGTATACCGGTGCAGACGGCCGAACTCGCTCTGTGCAGCTTATGAGAGCCGATCGGTCACTCGGAGATTACGCGGTCTCGTTACTTTATCCTTTGGAACTTTTTGCTGATGCCGTTGCTACTCCTTATTCTCAGGAACCTGATACTTCTTCTTTTAATCCTTTGAATTCATCCTTTAACACAGATACTTCAAACGGCTAGGTTCCGAGCAGACGAACACCCAGAGCCGCTGCGATGCGTTGTCGAGCTCGATTGCAGGAGATATTCGACGACTCTCTCGGCCCCCCCGGGAGTGAGTGAGGAATTTCCTCACAGTTCCTAGTGCGGGCCCGCCAGTAACAAGGCGGGGCAACCTTTTGTTGTGTTTGTAGGTTTTCGATGTTCATGTAGGGTTTAGCCGAACGATGGAGGTCAGTGTTCTCCAGGCCAGCCTTTATTTTGGACCAACCTCGTCCATCTTTTGATTTTCTTTTGTTCCAATGTCGAACGCATTTACGTTCTTTAAGTTAGATTGTGCGCAGCAAGTTGCGTACAACTTGCTTGCTCTCATCCGGCAAGTGGCCTTTTCTCTTCAAAGATCTGCGTAACTCTAAGTGTTCTGAAGATCTGCAACTACGAGTCATTCTTCTCGGAATCATTTCTCGCCTAAACTCGACTAAACTCACCTCGCCTTACATTAATTTACTCTGCCCTTTTCTTCAACGCTTAAAGCGTAGTGTGACTGTGTGTGCGTGTGTGTATAATTGTGTGTGTGCTTAAATTTCAAAACCCCTTTTTCTGGGGAGCAATATTCTCGGTATACTATCTTACCTTGGCTGTTCCTTGGCTGTTGCCTCTAATTACCTTACCTTGGCTGTTGCCTTTAATTACCTTACCTTGGCTGTTGCCTTTAATTACTTTACCTTGGCTGTTGCCTTTAATTACCTTACTTGGGATTTGCTCATCTAACAAGAGAGTGCAAACTCTTTCCCGAGCAATTCTTCATTCTTTCTTCTTGTTTCATCTTCCTGAAACCCTTAAACCTTCTCATTCCGAGTCTACGTCTGAAAGTCGCCGCACACTGGACCAAATTAAGTTCAGGTACGGGGAATCTTGTGCGTGCTCTATTCTGTTGAAGTATAATCTGACATATTCCCTTATACTTCTTCATTTTCTGGCAACATGTTAACAAGCGTCTTAATCTTTCTTTACAGCATAATTCTCGTTGCAATGGCTACCTTGGACCTGTTCATGCTACTTCTTTGGTTTTCGCTCAGTCATTAACTGTGAGGTAAATATTTCCTGATTGAATTCCTTTCAAACTTGACTTATATTAAATTTACACTCGATAGTCTCTAGCTTTCCTTTATTGCCTCTAAATTTCTTTTGTCTTTCTAGATTAACGTTTATCGGCCTTTAAACGGGTTGCGCATGCCGCTGCGTTCACATGCCGCTACGGTGCTTTGTATGCCCGACGTTCTGCAAGCTAATTCTCAACCTTGAAGTTCTTGCATCTGTTCATCACTGAAGAAAGGAAGTGCAATCCTGAACGTCTGTTTATTCTTTTCAAGATTGTTTAACCTGTTATTTTGCTGTGCCTGGAGAAGCTCTTAACTACCTTAATTTAACTGACAATGATTTGTCAACCCAACTGGAGGGTTTAACGACTGTTTGTGCTAATTCTTTGCGCTTGGGCTCCCATTGGAGCTTTGCGCCTAGTTCTATGTTTGAAATAATAAATTTATTGGCCTTATTCTTTTTTGCTTGACCCTCCAGCGAGAGTTGTGTGAAGAAAATCTCCACAGTAGTACAAAATTCTTCAAGCTCTTCTGATCTAGCTGCATTGGCAAGTGCAGTACTTGTAGCATCTAAGAACTCCTGGAGAGCCGTAATATCTCTGGGAGGGATGTTTGGGAAGTTCAGAAGCTGGTGTGCCGTGTGCTCTGCTAGCAACCAGTCCGAACCGTAACGCTCACGAAGGGTGTTTCACACCACCTGCAACACTGCTTCTGCATTGTTTCCGATGACTGACCTCATAGTTCTTAGGACGTACTCTTGAGGTTTACCCGCAGTATTGGCCGCCAAAATTTGTAGTTCTTCGATGGGGCCCAAAGCTAGTCCTTGCAGTCGATTGTTCAGATCAGACTCCCAACAGTGATATAATTCGGCGTCTCCTTTGAAGGGGTTGGCAGGGGTCTTCAACAGCTCGGCCCGAATGAGGTGAACTGAAGCTGCATCTAGAGTGCTTCCTTGCCTGGAAGCTCTCAGTCGATGGTTTGAATCTACTCTAGGCTCTAGAATCGACCTGCGAGAGCTCACGGACGACCGGTCCATGAGCCCTGCCAGTTCATCTAGGTTTCTTTCACGCTTTTGTGATTCTTCATCCTCTCCTTCTATGTCAGTAGAAACCTTAGAGACCACTGACAGTTGTGTGGAAACCGGTCCAACCCTTTCCACTCTTACTGAGGTTGGTTTGCCAATTTTCTCACTGCGCAGAGATGACAGATCTTTGGGATCAAGATTGGATACCATGTCCCCACCAAGTTTCTCCATCTGTTTGTTGAGCGTCGCGATGCAGCCAAAGCAGTCTTCCAGCTTCACACGTCTCTTCAAAAATTGCTCATGGTACCGTTGCTTATGTCCTGCTCGTTCCAATGAACCTTCAAGGTTTCTGCTTGAAGTGATGAACCGGTCTCGCTTGATCTTGAGATCCGTTTTGAAGGACATGATAGCCTGAGTATCACCTTCTTCTGGATTCTTCCTGGATAGAGCTTCGTAAAGATCGTCGTATGTCTTTACGGCTTTAACTTTAGCCAGTTGAAGGATTTTCTTTGAGCTTTTTTTGGCCATGTTTGACAGTGCAGAGAATTTGTCTTGAAAATTTATTGTGACTGCCTAAACAAGTAATAGGTGGGGAAGGTTCAGAAAAGTCCACGGAAAAGTCCACGGATTAAGCAGCCATATATTGTACATAAATTTTCCTGAGGCGTTTTTCCAGTCGTAATCTCTAAGTGATCGAGTAACCCTCGGAGTTACGCGGGCTACTCGATCCGTCAAAAACGGTGTTTCCAAAGACGATCCGTTGCTGAGATTGCTTCTAGCAACACAGGTTAGTGTCACCCGAGTAACTTTCTCTGCGACCTCGTTTTGAAAAGGATTATTACCGGGTTGGGTTATGACGTCACAAATGTTTACAAATAAATTTTAGGCCGGCTTTCGCTAACGAAGTACCATATGGGTATGTAATGAAAAATTAGTTATCAAATAGGATGAAATTGTAAGATGTGTGTATAGTGTTTAGTATTTTATCAAATTTTGTAAAGTTTTTAGCATAAAAATGAAAAGTTATATAAAATTGACATTGAACCCAAGCAGTGTATTTGATGTAAGACTAAGGGCAGTTAATAGGCATTGAAATGCAAGTATTTTTTATTATTCAAAAACTTATCATGCGGGTAATAGTATTACTTTAATTAATATATAAATATTTGAACTTTTTTATAAGAATTAAGTTTGTAAATTGCTTTTTACTCAGTTATTGCTGGCTGAACAAACTATTCTATTGATTTGGATTGGTGTTGTACTAGATAAAAGTGTCTAGTTATTTATCATTCATTCTTCTCTCACAATGGATAATGATATCATGTAAATATACAAGTTTGACTAGCTATGTGAATATAGTTTTATAGAAACATTTTCTTGCAGTGCAATTAATGGTGCATATGGTCAACACGTTTACTTGAAATACAATTCAGTCAAGCTAACATTCAAACTAAGTTAGGATTGAGATATGAATATTGCTTTCTTTATAATAAGGTATGGCATTTAGTTGTTCATGATTTTATTTCTGTATTGCTTGCTTAATTTTCTCTGCCAATGCATTTTCAATTTGTCTTTTTTGACAACAATTTAGTCATTAAAGTGTGGGACATCTTTGTTTTATGTTCTTCATCTGTTAAGGAAAGATCCATTTGAAAAATAACATCATCATAGCTTTAAAATATTTTGGAAACGTTCTAAAATATCTTTTATCTAAAATGTTGCTCCATATAATCAAATAGTAGATGAAAGCATTCATGCTGAGTGTAAATTGACACTAGTATCATCAATTAGAAAAAATCATCTTAGCTTTAAACATTCTCTATATTTTTTTGTAAAATTGTCAAAATAAGCTGCCCTACTCATTTTTGGCAATTTTGGAGTACTTTTTGAAAATTTTACAATTATGTTTCAAAGAGAACACCATTTTGGGATAAGTATCCAAAATTAATTGAATAGTAAATCAATTTAAACATTTATTGAGATATTTCATAGTTGCTATTGAGCTGTTCTCACTGAGCTATAATTTAGAAAAAAGCAAATAACCTGTGTGTTTAATAACCTTGTCATGTTGACTCAAACTTTTTACTCTATTCAGCCATAATGATGCAGTCTCATCTCCTTGCCTCATAGCAAAAATACACATAAATGTTTGATGAAAGCATTTTGTGTGTTCAGCTGATTAAAAGTATTTGTGCTGTACTTAGAACATTAATTCTCTAAACTTGATATATACTCAGAAAATTTTAATTCAGTTATAGTTATTTTGCATCATTCTAAAATGTAAAACACCAAACCAATGGCATTTAGAAGTTGCTAGTTTAACCTTAAATAAATGAATGCTTTTTTAGATAGATCTTTCTTCTTCTACTGATTTTTCTGGCTTACACCTTATTTTTGTACTCGTATTACTGTTATTACAACCATCATCACTAAGCGGGCTCTGACATGTGGTAGTCATTAATATCAGGCCAGGAAAGAAACTTCCACTTGATGGTGAACTTCAAATAATACGAAAGGGAACAAATTCAAGAAGAACTACAATGTATTGAGGCTGTTTTTGATAGAGGACCAAATAGTCCTGGGGAGTTCTGAAGGGTTAATAAGCCAGCTGGGCTACTAGTCCAATTAATGTGCAAGCTTTCAGTCACATGTTCTGTTCAAAACTTAACAGAGAAATATTTGTATTCCTTGCTTCATTGAGATAGAAAGAAACCGTAAGTGAAATGCCATAATTTTTTAACTGGTCATCTGGCTTTAAGAAGGAGAGCCTATTTAGTATGAATTGTAGACTGGATTCTATCACAACAGATAATTATTGTTCAAAGAAGTTCAAGAAAAACTCATTTTAGGAGACTTTTATGTTGATTGAACGTTTAATATTAAATTTTCAGAAGCAAAATGGCTCTCAAAATTTGAAAAAGACAAACAGAAAAAGGAAAGCTATAAGCAAAACCTCCATAGAAAATTTGTATCAATTCCTTTTTTGAGAAAGTACTACAAAACACTCAAGTTGCCTGTAAAATATTGTAAAATGTAGAATTACTGATTATGAGCCTCATCATTTTCATCAGATATGTTCCATTTAACTTATTGATATACATTGTGTCTTAGTGTAGCATTATTCAGGAAAACTTATTTGAGTCAGCTTGCAAAGGATGTGTGTTTAAGCAAAGAATAGAAATTTTTTATTCTGTGAAATCAACATTATCACAGTGTTGATGAAAGTGGCAATAGCTTCTTGCATTGCCTGAATTTGCTTTTTTAAATGAGTAAAATTTTTAACTAAATCAGCTTGATATCTAAAGCTATGCTCCTTTCCATTTCAGGCACCATCAGTGTTCAAGTTATGAACATGTATCACAGTCCAGTGAGGAGGTCCCATGCCACCTCTTTAGAGTTTCACAAGGATTCTTAGCAAATTGCAAGTAGAAATCTGGAAGGCTAATTAATTTAATCAAAAATGCATGAGTTAGCAAGAGAGTCTCACAACACTGAACAACACAGATAAAAAAATTTTTACAATTAGAACAATGTGTACAAAACTGTTAGCAAGAGAGCTACACAACATTGACACCGTGAAAGAGGAGTCATCAAGTATATAGAACTTGCATGAGCACGAACAGAGAAGCTGTGGCAGCACATATTCTAACCCAACATCATTTGAAGTCTTACAGCTTCCCTAGGTTCTACTCACTAGCTGGAGACAATGCAGAATAAATCCACAAACACAATGGTACAACTTGGCCTATATCACTTAATAATTAACCCACTTACATTTCCTTCTCTAGTCTCAACACAATACACTTCACATAACTGGCGGCCTCTGCTCCGCTCGCAGAGCTTATATACCTAACGCCCGGAAGTGAGCGTTTTCGGAAAACGAGCGGACTTGCGGAATGCTTCTTTCGAGGTTCGAAAGTAAAAATTTTTATCGCTGTTTGAAAATATAAATTTCCTACAATGCTCCAAAGGCAGCACAAAGTATAAATCTAGTTTAGGACGAAGACGAAGTGTCTAAGAATAGTCTGTGAGCTCTTTGTGAATATTACGGTTACGCGCGTAGTAAGTACGCGTGAGTTACTCTCTGGTTGCCAGGATAGTTATGTAGTGTCATTGTGACGTATTTGAATCTCTTTTGAATGCTAAAGATAAATTTGTGATGGTTTCGCTGATTAGCGCCTTGTATCGTTAAATTAAATTCTCTTGTTTTGGTTTAGGATTATACTTTGAATGATATGATAGTTAGCGTCATTTCGATTTTATTGCATTCCTATTTTACTTCCTCCCATCAGCTGTTTAAGTTGCAAGAAAATAAATTAGTAGCCGGTGGCTTTAGGAGAAAGAAATCTCGGGTGCCATGCAATTGTGAATTATTCATGATAATGGTAGGGTGTGTGTGTAGCTTCTCCTATTTCTGGGGAACAAATCATCCAGCTCTCCTTGATTTGCAAATCCTCTCCGAAGCCTGCACAACACACACCTGGACCTTTATTATATGCCTTAATTACCTACTGAACTTCCACTATAGTACTGCCGTAATTACTGGCCTTACTACCTTACTGGCCTTACTACCTTACTGGCCTTACTGCCTTACTGGCCTTACTGCCTTACTGGCCTTATTGCCTTACTGGCCTTAATTACTGCCTTACTGCCTTACTGGCCTTATTGCCTTGCTGGCCTTAGTCACATCAATTCACGTACAACCTTAGTACCTTCTACCCTGAGTATCTTCAGTAAGAAATTATACTCACGTACCGCGATCTACATTCCTCACATATTCCATTGCCATTCGCAATTGACTACTCACACCAAGCCGGCCGGCTCCGCTACTTTCCGAGCTGCGGAGATCATTCAGCCAAGACTGTGTCTTAAAGTATTAAAATCCTGAGTATTAAAAACATTTACCAGACTCAAGACATGCAGCAGCAGATCCGTTGGTAGCCGAGAATAAAACCATAATGAGCTGAGTACCACGCCTTTGATTTTCCTTCCTTCAATGTGATCTCAAACTATTCCATAACCGACAGTGAGTGCTGGGATGATAATCAGACGATCTAGTACCTCGTCCACCTGGTATTCACAGTGTGCGCGCTATGCGTGCGTAGATGGGTGAATGTGTCACTACGTAATACTTTGTTTCTCTTCAATATTGTAGAGCATTTATAAAATTATAAATATATATTTGTTGCGCTATCACCCATATGTGATAAGGAAGACGCTTATCAATCAATGATCTTTTCGATACAATATTTAATTAAACATCGTTGCAATATTTCATTAGAAATTGTAAGCAGCAACACACACTGAAAAAGTTGTCACGAATTTCCTTTGCTCATTATCCTATATTTCAGAACATATCGCACACCATTTTTATAAGACGCGTGTGTATTGTGATTGCCTCGATGCATAGAAATGTATTTGTGTATGTTAACGCGTAAGGTGTATGTGTGTGCGTAGGTATGTATGTGCATGTAACTGTGTATATATTTACATGTATGTATGAACATATGTGGGTACTAAACTGACAACTAGCATTTTAACTAGAGATAATGGTCTTTTTTCTGTTCACTCTCAACTTGCAGCATAACCTAACTCGTCATCTCTTCAATATTGTAAAGCATTCACGTAAGAACTATACAATTATTGGGATATCATCCATTTAAATTTAAATAAAATGCTTATCAACTAATGACCGTTGTGTCAAAATGGTTTAATTAGAAATACAAAACTTGTAATTTTCGTGATCCTCATGCTTACATAGATTTATATTTTTTTCATGCTTCCTTGAAATGACATTTTTGAACATCGGCCGAAACAAGCGATTCAAATATTATTTCCTGACGTCAAGAATTTGTAGTGGTCCCTTCAGGCCCATTCCAGTCAAATTTCACAAAGTACTTAATTCAACATCGAAAATTCCAATATCATTACCATAAAATCGTTCATATTTTCGCATCAGCAATTCCTGTCATTAAAACCCCGAAATCCATCAAAAATGTGTACCGAAAAAAAGTTCACCGAAAAATGTTCCCTTCCGCCACTTCCGCCTACGGCAACACTGGCCGAGCCATGTTGAATGACTCGCCACTGTTACGAAAAAACTCCACTGTGTGTGGTTCCTTGTTCTAATTTTACGGGTAAATATAAAGTTAGGTTTATTCTAATTACCATTCGTGTCTGGGTTGTTATTGTATAAATTACAATGTGCCAATGATTCTATAGTCATCGTGATCGTATTTTTGTCTTCATATATGTTGGCTAGCGTTCCGATCCTTGCGTCAACTGCTCTTAAGACTAGATCTTATCTCATTAATTCTTAGTCTGTGTAAATACAAGGATAGTATTTTATTTCCTCTTTGCATTGTGCTAGTACTTCAACGTGTAAGAGGCAGGGAGCAAAAATAACTGAGTCATCTCTCTATTATGTGTCTTGGCTAGTTCATTGTTGTTAGCTTGCAATAATTGCCTCAAGATCTAGAGAGACAAATTTTCTCTGTTCAGCAGTTTTGTAAATTTTTGGGCAAATTTTTTTGTAAATACAGCCCCACCTCATTTAACAGGTGATTGCATTTTTAAAAGTCAAATGTTTTTAGTGAATATCGCTCCACCTTATTTAACATGTAATTAGTTGCTGTAATAAAGCGGGAAATGTAAGTTCTAGTTAGACATACCAAAAGTTGGCAACGCTCGTGAGAGCAACAATCGCAGTCAGTCTTCTATTGGTCTCAGGCCCAACAACGGTAGATGTTGGCTGAGTGTGTGTATATAAATTCCCTAATGTGGCTAAGTATCTAACCTTCCAATTTCTAACTAATATTACTTAATTCTACTCTACTCTTTTCTATTTATTCCCACCTATCTCCGCTCTACTCTTGCTGGCCACATGTCTGGTAATTGAGTATTTAAGTTGTAAGGTATCTAAGAGGTGAGTGAATTATCTACCTTATGTGATGTGCTATTGCTATTGATGTGCTATTTGTGTTACTGTGTCTATGTTGATCTAATCTTGGGGGTTAGTGATATTTTAACCCTTTGGTGAAGCCTAGTGTGGATTTGCCATTTTCTGTATGCTAGGCTAACCATTACTAATACTAAATTATATTGGATAGGAGATATAATAACTGGCGACGAGATTTAGGTAGAACCACTGGGAGTGACTAAGTAGTTGTGACTAGTGAGGGAACCTAGAATTTGCCTAGTGAATTTTTGTTGTTGATTTTTTCTGTTCACTGGTGTTGCACCACCTTAGAAAATCTAAAATGTCAGTAAAAGGGTCAGTGGGAGAGTTTAATCCTTTAGAGGAAGAGTTTGTTGACTATGAGGTTAAGTTGCACTGCTACTTCTTAAGTAACAAAATAGGGGAAAGTGAGAAAGCCCCCTCACTAATTTCTCTAGTGGGTCCAAGAATTGCTAAACTCATCAAGGACCTTGTGTCTCCTAAAAGTACCTTAGAAGCTACTTATGCTGAGATGGTTGAAGCGTTGAGACGGCATTTTAAGCCCACGCGCAACCAAATATTCGAGCGGTTTCGGTTCCATAATCGGAACCAGAAGCAAGGGGAAAACATCGCTGATTTTGTCGCTAGCTTGAAGGCCCTTTCACATACCTGTAATTTCAAACAGGAAGTGCTAGAAGAGACTCTGCAGGACAGATTCATTTTGGGTGTATCCAGTAATGACATTCAAAATTGCTTGCTGAATGAAGCTGGCCTGACATGGCAAAAGCCGTGGATCTAGCTACTGCTAATGAAACCACACTGAGAGAAACAGTGGGGTTGAGGCAACCTAATTCTATTTTGAATATAGGACAGACTAGAGTTCAGCAAACTGCTAACAAGCCTCAGGGCAAGACTCAGGCACAAGCTAGCCCCAAATCAGGATGCAGCGGCTGTGGTGGTTTGCAGTGGCGTAGAGATTGCCCCTATAAAGACAGTAATTGTCATGGCTGTGGCCAAAAAAGTCATCTAAAAATATGTTGTTTGAAACTAAAAAGACAGAAATCTGCTAAAGGCAACAAAAATAATTCTGTGCATGCTATGCATGAAAAAAGGGGGAGGGAACACCACCCTAACCCTAATGGAACTAGTAATGTAACCAGTGAAGACTACCCAGTTTCTAATCAGGGTTGTTGTGGGGAAATATTTTCATTAGCCGAGGAAATGAAACCCCCAATCAGAATTAAATTGGCACTAAATGGTGTGCCAGTAGAAATGGAGGTAGACACAAGTGCTGCCAGGTCTATCCTTTCAAAAGCATCATACTCTAGACAACCAACTAAGACAAGACCCGAGCTGAGACCTTCTGATGTTAAGCTTAGGACTTATGGGGGAGCTGAACTAGTAGTTTGTGGGGAGATTAGGGCAAGCATCCAGCATGAAGCTAGGGCTCCACAGCTAGCAACGATTGTAGTTGTAGACAGGGAGGGGCCAGCCTTGCTGGGTAGGGACCTGATTAACTACCTAGGATTAACTACAGTTGCTAATAGGGTACATAAGTTGGTTACCCAGGTAGAAGGGCTAGTACAAAAATTTCCTAACCTTTTCCAACCGGGTCTTGGTTGCCTTAAGGGCAGGAAGTTCAAAATTGAGATTGATCCCACTGTAGTACCCAAGTTTTGCAAAGCCATGAATGTGCCTTCCTCACTCAGACCTAAGGTGGAGGCAGAACTAGATAGACTGATATCGGAGGGTATTCTCACCCCCTACAGTACAGTATTTTAGATGGGCAGCGGCTATTGTTCCCGTGCTCAAGGCTGATCAAAGCATCCGAATCTGTGGGGTTTACAAGCTCACAGTAAACCGGGACTCTAGGCTAGAGACCTACCCTATACCCAGGGTGGAAGATTTATTTAGCGGGTTAGCAGGAGGAGTTAAATACTCCAAGCTAGATATGTCTCAGGCATACGCTCAACTACACTTGGATGAAGACTCCAAGGAACTCACGGTAATCAACACCCACAGAGGTTTATTTGCCTATAACCGTCTCAGTTTCAGAATTGCTTCCGCTCTCGGGATCTTTCAGCATGCCATGGAAGGACTATTGCAGGGCCTCCCAGGAGTGTTCTACTACCTGGATGACGTCCTGGTGAGTGCTACTAACTAGCAAGAGCACACCAAGCGTCTCCATCAAGTCTTATCTAAGCTGCAGGAGGCAGGGCTAAAACTGAAAATGGATAAATGCCAAATTGGAGTGCCACAGGTATCCTACCTTGGATACCAAATCGATAAGGATGGATTGCACCCCACTGCAGAGAACAAAAGCAAAACAAACAAACATCGGCATCTAAGGATGCTTTATTTCCAATCAAGCCTGATACATATGATCTTGAGCATTGGTTTTTCAAATGCCTTATAACTAACACTATATATAGGACACCATGACGGTTCCCCCGTAAAGCCGGTACCCATTTCCGACACCTGGGTTGAGTGAGGTATTGTGCTTGCGCTTTCCCTTATACCCAACGGGGAAAATAGCCGCGCCAGCGCCGGGATACGAACCCTCGACTCCAACATCCAAGGGCGATGCCCTTAACCACTGTGCCACAGCGAGCACAGTGGTTAATGCACCAGCTCCTACTAATGTGTCTCAACTGAGAGCCTACCTTGGGCTCCTAAATGTCTACAGAAAATTTCTAAAATCATCTGCAACTATGCTGGAGCCCCTAAATACCTTACTGAGGTATAAAACCCCTTGGAAATGGGATGCAAGCCAGGAGAGAGCATTCCAGAAATCTAAACAAGCACTTCTAGACTCCCAGACCTTGATACATTTTAACCCTAACCTTCCCATAGTGGTGGAAGCTGACAGTAGTGCGTATGGTGTGGGAGATTGAGGGAATTGAACGCCCTGTCTATTTTGCCTCCAGAACCCTAACAGCAACCGAGCGTAACTACTCCCAGACTGAGAAAGAAGCTCTGGCTATGGTTTTTGCACTCAGAAAATTCCATTGCTACCTGTGGGGACAGGACTTACTGTGATTACCGATCACAAACCTTTGTTAGGACTATTTGATCCGGGTTGAAGCATCCCACCGATGGCATCCGGGCGCATTCAGAGGTGGGCTCTTCTGCTGCAATCCTACAAGTTCACCTTGCGTCACCGGTCTGGCGTGCTGTTGGGCACGGCTGATGCTCTCAGTTGTCTACCTTTGACAACTCCCGAGGAAGCCACGCCCATCCCAGCGGAAAGGACGTCCCTCGTAAATTTCCTTGAGTCAGCCCCGGTCACCAGCACCTACATTCGCGACGGCACCTTAAGGGACCCAGTACATTCGAAGGTATACAAATACTGCCAGGCAGGCTGGCCTTCGACGGTAATCGGGGACCCCGATCTCGCTCCGTACACTAGGAGGAGAGACGAATTGTCTACACAAAATGGCTGTGTGCTCTGGGGAGCAATAATAATTGTGCATCAAGACCTCAGACAAGCTATTGTGGATGAACTTCACTCTGGCCATGCAGGATCATCCAGGATGAAAGAACTAGCTCGCAGTTATGTATGGTGGCCCCTTCTGGACAAAGATCTAGAAGAAACGACTAAGTCACGCAGAGAGTGCCTGAGCTAGTGATGCAAAAAAACGGTTTTATTTGACGGCATTTTTTTTTTGCAAAAAAAAACATGTTTTTTATGTGTTTTTTTTGTGTTTTTTCCGTTTTTTTGCACACACTCAAATTTTGTTAGGTATATGTCTGTTTTTTTGGTCACACAAAATATATTAATATCAATGTTTTTAAGTCATGTTTTTTTTTGTAATAGAAACATCAAAAGGAAACCATACAGTAATAGTGGTGGCAGATGACCCACAATTACCTAGAGGAATCTAAGAGGAACAGCCAGAGCCTCAGAACTTATATTGATGGAGTCAAAATTCAGAGCTTACTATCTTTACTAAGTCTGATTTTATTTTTACGTGACCAAAATATTCAGACATAGTAGAGATAATAAGCTCTGAATTTTGACTCCATCAATATAAGTTCTGTCGCTCCTGCTGTTCCTCTTAGACTCCTCTTGGTAATTGTCAGTTATGTGCCACCACTTTTACTGTTGGGTTTCCTTTTGATGTTTTATTACAAGAAAACATGACCAAAGAACATGTAAATTAAAATATTTTATGTGACCATAAACCATGCTGTTTTATTTTACATGTTTTTTTACAAAAAAATCATGATTTAAAAAAAATCAAACATCATATTTTTAAAAATCATGTTTAAAAAAAATCCTGTGTAAAAAAACATGGATATGAATATATTTTATGTGACCATAAATCCATGCTTGTTTAAAAAAGTTTTTACAAAAAATCATGATTAATAAATATGAATATTAATATATCATATATGACCAAAAAAAACATGCTGTTTTTCACAAAAAATCATGACTAAAAAATAATATATTTTATGTGACCTAAAAAAGCACATGCAGTTTTTTTCTAAAACATGTTTTTTTACAAAAATTGACTAAAAAACCTGGATATAAATATATTTTATTAATGAAAACCATGCTGCTTTCTTCACATTTTTTGGTCAGTATGCAGTTTAATGCGCCCACAGAAATTAAAAATCCCATTCCAAAGAATCACTAGAGGAAAACATTTAAAAATGTTTTACACGAATGATATTCTGCTCGCTGATGCTTTTTTTTGAGTTATTTAACTTTGAAATTTTCGTGTTCCATAGCAGTTCCAGTCAGTTGCGCGCTTGAGCTGGAGCTGTTAGAGTACGTTTGGGTACTTGTAATTTATTATTAGCCGACCCCGCGGATCCTGAACCCACTTCTAGGATGTTTTAGTAAACAACACAATAAACATTATCACCCAAAAATTTTAGTGGGGCTGGGGAAGTGAATATTTAAATCTACGGTATTCACTCCTACGCTTTTGCTGATGTTCAACCATATTGAAACTGATGTCAACTGCATATTGATTTCAGTATTCACTACCCCATTCCCGCTGATATTTTTGAGTGATAACCATTATTGTGTCATTAACTAAAACATCCTAGAAGTGGGTTCAGGCTCCGCGGGGTTGGCTAATAATAAATTACAAAGTACCCCAGCGTACTCTAACAGCTCAAGCGCGCAACGCAACTGCTATGGAAGACTAAAATTCAAAACTTGAATAACTCGAAAATAACGCATCAGCAAGTAGAATGTCATTCTTCTAAAACTTTTTCAAATGTGTACCTAGTGATTCTTTGGAATGGAATTTTCAATTTCCGTGAACGCATTAAACCGCATATTGAGAATTTTTTTAACAAGAAATCATATTTAAAAAACATAGATATTAATATATTTAATGTGATCACAAAATCAATGTTTTTTTTAACATGTATTTTTTACAAAAAGTCATTGATATCCATTTTTTGGTCACGACTTCTTTGTAAAAAAACATGGATATTATTACATTTTGTGTGATCAAAAAACCATGCATTTTTATAATTTTTTACATAAAATCATGATTAAAAAACATGGGAATTAAGGTAGTTTATTTGATCAAAAAAACCTGCTATTTTTAAAAAAACCAGCTTTATTACAAAAAGTCTTTAATATCCATTTTTATGTAAAAAAAAAACATTTTTCTAAAAAAGCAAGGATTTTGGTCGCATAAAATATATTAATATCCACGTTTTCTTAGTCATGATTTTTCTGTAAAAAAAGATGTTTTTAAAAAAAACGCATAAATGTATTGGTCAAATAAAATATTTCAATATCCGTGTTTTTTCGTCATGATTTTTTTTATCACAAAAACATATTTAAAAAAAGCGTGGTTTTTTTGGTCACATAAAATATATTAATATCCATGTTTTTTAGTCATTATTTTTCTGTAAAAAAACAATGCTTTTTCAAAAAAGCAGCATTGGGTTTTTTTGGTCACATAAAATATATTAATATCCATGTTTTTTAGTCATGATTTTTTGTAAAAATAACATTTAAAAAAAACAGCATGGTTTTTTGGTCACATCTCTATCAATAACCATAAGTAAAGATGTATTATTACAACACACCATGTGGGGAGTTGAAGGTGATTCACGTGCATTGTTTAATAAATGAAATATCAAAAAGTGAAACCACAGAAAATGAACAATTTCAGACAACCATAGAAAACCATGAATTAAGAAGTATGCTGTTTTATTTTATAATCTTACATGAAAACAAACAATGTAATGTGGATCTTTTTCTTGCTGAGTTATTTTCAAACAAAATATTTTAAAAAAAAAATCCACGTTTTTCTTGGCCATGGTTTTTTTTTATAAAAAAAACATGTTTTTTTAAAAAAAAACAGCACGGTTTTTTTTTGAGTCACATCTCTAGCCTGAGCACTCGAGCTGCACCGACGAAAGCTGAACTCCATCCGTGGGAATGGCCGGCGTAGCCTTGGCATCGCATACACATCGACTACGCTGGCCCAGTGGATGGAAAATACTATCTAGTGATCGTGGACGCACACTCTAAGTGGGTTGAAATTTTTCCCACAGCTACTACAACCTCTAGCGAAACGATCTCGTGCCTGAAACACACTTTTGCAACATTTGGATTTCCGGTAACAATTGTTTCGGACAACGCAACGTGTTTCACATCGGCTGAATTCCAAGAATTCGTGAAGGCATGTGGTATGCGGCATGTTACAAGCGCACCACATCATCCTTCAACTAATGGACAAGCAGAGCGTATGGTACAAACGTTCAAGAAGAATATACGTAAGTCAACGGAACCCCTACGCCTAGCACTAGATAGGTTTCTGTTCAACTATCGGCAAACACCCCACTCGACAACAGGTGTTACGCCGGCCGAGCTGCTGCTAGGCAGGAAAGTTCGCTCCCGTCTTGATCTACTTTGGCCGTCAAGCAATCGCGTCCAAGGTCGCTCAACGCCAGGATGCTCAGAAAAGATACCACCCAGGGTCTCGCACGGTTGACATTCTACCTGAGTCACCTGTGATGGTCCGTCAATACACGCCGGGTTCCCCAAAATGGACTCCTGCTACCACCATTGAGAAAACGGGCCCGGTCTCCTACAAGTGCCAACTGAAGAGGGGAGAGGTCGTTCGTCGACACCAGGACCAAGTTATTACCTGCTCGAACACCATCCCTGAACCCTTGGAACAACCTACTTAGGAAACCGTTGTGTTTCCACAACCTGCTCAAAATCCATACCCGCCACCTTCGACTAATGAACCTGACCCAGAATTACCTGACTACTCGATCCCCACCCAGGAGGCCATGTTGCACGAGCCTCCAAGTGCTAGCATCTCACGCAGGTCCAACCGGGCTCGGAAGCCTGTAGTGAGATTAGACCTTTAGGATTGACTAGGTACAATAAGGGGGTAGGGTTACAAAGGGGGGTTTCTAATTTAGGAGGGAGGGGTGTAATATAGCGGGAAATGTAAGTTCTAGTTAGACATACCAAAGTTGGCCACGCTCGTGAGAGCAACAATCGTAGTAAGTCTTCTATTGGTCTCAGGCCCAACAACAGTAGATGTTGGCTGTGTGTGTATATAAATTACCTAATGTGGCTAAGTATCTAACCTTCTAATTTCTAACTAATATTACTTAATTCTACTCTACTCTTTTCTATATATTCCCACCTATCTCTGCTCTACTCTTGCTGGCCACATGTCTGGTACTTGAGTATTTAAGTTTTAAGGTATCTAAGAGGTGAGTTAATTATTTACCTTATGTGATGTGCTATTGCTATTGATGTGTTATTTGTGTTACTATGTCTATGTTGATCTAATCTTGGGGTTAGTGATATCTTAACCCTTTGGTGAAGCCTAGTGTGGAATTACTATATTCTGTAGGCTAGGCTAACCATTACTAATACTAAATTATCTTGGATAGGAGATTTAATAGTTGCCTCATCTCATTTTCTATTGTTGTTGCTCAGAGCTGTTGGGCAAAACTTTAAGTGTTGTCATGGCAATTAGAGTTTACCGAGAATCATTGAATTTAAATTGGTACTTTTATTCAAGTCCCAAGCCATGTTTTTGGTTAGTATATTTATTTAATCTCTGCCTGAAAGGCTTAGGTAAAGTCTGAGCTCATTTACGGTACTCTGAATCAAATTAGGTGTTTTCCGAAGTGTAGATTGATTAATTTAAACTCAAATGCACCTTGAGCAACTAGAATTGATTTATACATTGTCAAGTTTTTGTGAATACCTTAAATATTCTTAACATTGTTCAAGTTGGAAATTGATGAACTTCAGATTAATTACATTTAGAATGCCTTGATTAATCCTCGTTTGTTTAACTCTGTAAATGGTTAAAGTAATACTTAAGATCAGAACGTCCTAGGTAATCCACTAGTTTTCATCCTTGTATGTTTATATGTAATATAGCTGGCTCAACCTTCAAGTCCTTGTTGTAAATATCAGGCTCCTAGCCAATTTTAAAAGCTAGATTAACATGCTGCGTCATTCAGATTAGGTGCACAAATCTCTAGCTGCAGTTACCCAACTGACAGCCAGTATGCGAAGCCTAGTATATTTTTAAATTTAACTTCCTGCTAATTATTAATGAATTGTTGGAGCCTCGTATACTGACCCCATATTCCAAATTGGAGCTCAGTCAGAAGTTATGCTCTTGCAAATTTTTAGTATGTAATTTTTAGCCATGGCTTGTGCCAGAAAATTGTAATGCTGACATCTTGAAAGGCTTAGATCTCTGATCTCATATGTCGAAGGTGCTATTAAATTTCAGACTTGCACTCGGGCGCCAGAGTTGCAGGTTGAATTAATGGTTAGAGACTATCTGCTCGAGGTACTCCCCTGTGATGCATAGATTGTTACAGCCTTGCATGCGTATAAGAAATTAGCTCTCCTTAACCTGTGCACAGTAACCCTGCCTGCTGTTCCCGCACAGGAAACCTACGAAACACTACACCATTTCACACCACCTACCATCTCCTCACTCACCCCCTTAAGCTCACATCTGGAGCAGTCGATGAGAGTAAAGTCACATGGTAGATATCACCGTTGTCACGTTTTGCAAACGTGAAATTTTAACTTTCCTGTGGCAACATCGCTGCGGACCTTCCGCACTGGTCCGCAGGACTGACGCGGCATGTGTTTTGGCCGAGGCGATCGAACAGTGACGTTCTCCCAGGATAATCTTAAGTTTTAGTGTTTCAGTGTCCCCGTGTTAGAATATTTTTTACTCTTTGTGTTCTCCATTGGTCATATTCGTTTGTGTCTTTGCTGAGTGTTGGTAGCGTTGAACAGCCGGTTCCTAGAGCATTCAAGGATGCTGCTGGAAATCGGCGAGTCACCTATATCGAGTCGAGTTAGTATCAATAAATTCCTGGTGCTCCCTCAGATGACCATTGTGAAAGATGACCTCAGATGACCATCGTGAAAGGTTGTATATTTTATACAACCTTTCACGTTGGTCATCTGAGGTAGCAGATTCTTAAATTTAGACAAGTTAGGATTAGGTTTAGGAGGCATGCCAAACTTTATGTATTGTTTGAGTTGACAAAGTTCACTATCCGCATCAGTGTGAGTTTTTATATTTTCACACGTAACTGGAGTTTTCTCGAGAGAGTTCACTGCAAAGATCCTTTCGTACGGTTCTAGTTGTGTTACCGTTGTGGGTAAAGGAAGCCTACTAAGACAATCGCTATTTACGTTACATTTGCCTTTCGAGTAGTTGAAAACATAGTCAAACTGGGACAGTCTGAGAGCCCATCTTTGAATACGAGCGGAACAATTGAGAGGTACACCCTTGTTATGTGCAAAAAGTTTACAAAGAGGTTTTTGATCGTTATGAATAATAAACTTAGCACCAAGAAGAAATTTCTTGAATTTTTCAACACCGAAGACAACACTAAGACTCTCTCTTTCGATGTTAGAATAGTTTCGCTCTGCATTATTTAGAGATCTAGAAGCAAATTGAACAGGACACCAATCATGAGGAGGACCAACGCGTTGCATGAGTACGGCAGCAACCCCATAACCAGAACTATCCGTTTCAAGGAGAGTTTCATGGTTGGGATCAAACAATTTCAGAGGCTTATGCGAACGAAAGATATCCTTGATTATTTGGACACTTTTATCCTGCTCTGGAGTCCACCGGAAAGGTACATCTTTCCTAAATAGCGAATACAGAGGATGCATGACAAGAGAAAAATTGGGTACAAAACGACTGTAGAAATTACACAATCCAATGAAAGCTTGCAACTGTTTGAGATTTTCGGGAACAGGAGCATTGAGAATTGCGTCTACTTTCTCGGAATTAGGGTGAACACCTTTGTTATCAAAAACGTAGCCTAGATAAGACACACGATCAGTTAAAAAGGCACATTTAGAAAGATTTAAGCAAATTCCAGCATTTTTGAGGACAGACAAAACTTTGTCAAAAACTTCCAAATGAGCATCATAGGAAGACGTCAAAATTAGTAGATCATCCTGGTACACAATGATGTTATCGATGCCAGAAAGAGTCCTATTCATGAACGCTTGAAAGATGCCAGGGCTTGCCCGCAATCCATAAGGTAAGTAATTGTACATAAATAGACCTTCCGAGGTGTTAATGGTCGTGAACTTCTTTGATTCTTTGTCCAACGGAATTTGCAGAAATGCATTTGACAAATCAATTTTGGAGAAAAACTTCGCGTCTCCGACTTGAGAAATTACATCATCAATGACAGGTAGTACAGATTGAACAGGATTCAGAAAATTGTTAATGGAGGCTGAAAAATCTCCACAGATATTGTAATTGTAATTGTAATTGTAATTGTAATTCTGACTGTTGTAATTACCCTGACTGATGCCAAAAATAGAAAACATAGTGTACTTTTCAAAAATGTTCTTTGTATTCCTAGTTTTAAACAGAATATTCTCTCTGTTCAGGCTGCTATTGATCAGGGTGCATCATTTAATTTCAGTCAGAATGTTGCTAAGTTGTTTGCTTCAGATGGGACTGAATTTAATGTTAAGAAATGTGGTAAGCTGTATTATTTGAATTCTGTAAGCTCTGTTGACTCTATAAATGCTGTTGGTGAACACACTCTGGAGGAGTGGCACAATATTCTTGGGCATTGTAATGTAAAAGACGTGTTAAGCCTAGAAGGTGTGACTAAAGGAATGAAAATCACCAACAAGCAAAATTTCCATTGTGAGATCTGTGTCCAGGGTAAAATGTGTCAGTATAGGAGCAGAGACCCTGATGAAAAATCAAAGAAACCCTTAGAGCTAGTCCATAGTGACCTAGCTGGACCTATAAGTCCTACCTCTCTTGAGAATTCCATGTATGTCATGTCGTTTGTAGATGATTTTTCAGGGCTTATAATTGTGTATTTTCTGAAAAGCAAAAGTAACTCTGTTGAAGCATTTGAGTAATTCTTGGCAGATTCTGCTCCATTTGGCTCTGTGAAACGTTTAAGAACAGATAACGGCACAGAATATTCTTCAAACTTGTTCAAAGCTGTTGTTACTGAGAACAAAATTAGGCACAAATTTACTGCTCCGTACTCTCCCCATCAAAATGGGACTGCTGAGAGATCTTGGAGATCTTTGTTTGAGATGGCTAGGTGTTTGTTGCTACAGGCGAATTTGCCAAAAGAATTGTGGAATCATGCTGTCAGAACAGAGGAGTTTTCCAGTCATAACCCTGAGAGTTACCCGCGTAACCCTCATCGGGGTAACTCTTGACCAGATCCGAAAATGCAACTGTGAACACGATTTTGAGGTTGCTCGAGCAATGTTTACGAGCAGATTGCGTCAGCTGATGGCTGTAGGATAATTTTTGTGAAACAAGCGTATTGAACATGAATTTTTGTATCAAATAATAATTAATATTCGACCTATTACACGCACACATTTACTTAAATCGCTGGTCATTTATTTTTTAACATTACACTTATTATAATGTAACCATTAGCGGATATAGCTCTGCTTTCTATTGTAAATTTATTTATTTATATTATATACATATCGTATATTTATTAGTGCAAATTGTTATATTATATCGAAAGGAACTGCAGATTTTTCTGTTGATACACAACGAAGGATTTTTCATTAAATGAAATGTTGTTCGCCATCTTTACAAGCAATGTACATTAATCGTTATGAATAAAAAACCAATGCTTCTTCATTTTTATTTATCCTACCCTAAAATAACTGAAAACAAACTTTTATTTAAAATTTCGTCGCTTCTGCCTAAAAATTTGTAGGCAGTCTTTCATAGTTTAAAAAAATCACTATATTTGATGTAACGTATTTAGCAAATGACTAATGTGAGTTGGTCTGCTGTAAAATTTTTTGTTCTTACTAGGCTTAAATGTTACTGATATTTTTAAGAATTAAACTTGGGTACAAATTATTTAATTCGTATAGGTAGGATGCGATTGAGTGATTATTGTACAACTTTCATTAGGATTTTGGTAGGGTTTCCAGTAACTCTCTTAATATATTGTCTGATAAGTAATTATATTCATATGTATGTATAGTAGTATTTTAAACAAAACCATCTTGATTTACCACTTGAAGTTATAAAATTGTTAAAAAAATTTTCTACCTATTTCATTTTCAGGGGAGCTAAATAATTTTTATCACAACTGGCCATTACCACAGTGTTGTGCCTGCGTCCCTAGTTTTATCATTTTTGTTCATTTATTTTCAATAAAAGAGCTAACTAATTTGTGTATCATTTACACCAATAACACAGTAACTGAAGAACCCATTTTGATTATTTACTTTGCTGCTTGACAATTCAGTATAAGCATTTTACTCCTGGTATGAAAAGAATGCACAGTTCTGCGCAGAATACAGTGAAATATAAAAACAATGAGTGGCTTTGAAATTTATTTGAAAGAAAAATTTGATTACCAGAAATTTATAACAGAATTCTACAAATGCACATATCACATAAAGTAACTGAAGGAGCAAAATTTTTCATGAGAGATTTCAAATTCATGTACAAAAACCTCAAAATTTATTTAGATTTTAGGAATATCACAGATAGTTTATTCGAGAAAATTAAAAAGGTTAAGCCATTCATTTTGAAAAAATTAAGCTCTAGTTAGCTCAAAATAATTTCCACACAGAATTTATTTTTAGATAGTTCAATCATAAATGAACTGATCACTAAAAAACCTCAAAATGATGTGACATTGCAAAAGAATTGGAGTATAACAGCTAATTTGCACTTCATTACAATTGTATAATACCATTTGTTCGATGAAACGACAATGTATAAAATTACTGTGGCAATTCTTTCTCAATGAAATAGCTAGGGACTCAATGACACTGTAGATTAATAATTGGATAATGCATCAATTAACGCACAGGCTTCTTTTATCTTGGCTTTCATTCAAATTGTAACTAAAACAAGAAAGAATGCATTAGCCTGACTAGAAATATGAAGTATGCGTGAAATACAAAACTTGGGATTCAAGTAAAAATTTGTCCAGTTTTTAGAAAATAACCAAAAAAAGCTTGGATTTTCAAGAACTTTTTCTTCTCATTGACAATACCAGCCACCCAAAAAGATCACGCTTATACTTGCTCAGATAAAAAATTTCACACAGAATATAAAAACTATTAATTTTTAACTTTTGAAGTTCATCAGCACTAAATTAACAATAGATGCAGAAATTTTTCTAATTTCTGTTGTAAAAGAGGGTGAGTGGCATCACAATACAAGGGGTTCTATGCTAAATAGACTTGGTGGTATGGTTATTATTAATATCAATATATAAAATGATAATACTGAAAAATTCCACAACTTCTTATTTTCATTATCATTTTCAAAAATAATAATAAGGCATGGTAAATTTATTCTGCTAATAAATTAAGTAGACTAAATGAGTCTATTTAAACTAAAGATATTGCACAAGGCTTTTACCATTAATGTACTCTACGCACGGGGATACAATAATTATATTCTTGCTGCCCACACATTGCATCTTGAAGCCCATTAAAGCCAGCACCAGTCAGCTAGCCCTGCAGCCATCTCTGCTGTTACCCAGGTGTTTGTCACAAACTGGAACTACGTTCTTGTGTTTTTGGAGAGTTGCTCACAGGTGATGTCTTCTGACATTCTCTGCAATAAAAAAAATTATTACTTCTCATAAAATCATGATAATTTAAACAAATCAATGTGGATTTCTATGACTCGTGAGTTCATTTAGGAAAAAATTCGTAACATATCAGTAGGTGGTGAGGATTATTGGACTAGAATATAAGTAGATTAGAGCCATCCCAACCACAACCAGATTTCCTAACTACAACTCCACCAAGATGGGAGAAGAAGCCTTATAATACAGTATTAATAAACCAAGTGTGTTTGAACACTCTGAGCACAAAAATGAAGCCTTATGAAACTTTAAAAAACATAATAGAAAATGCAGGAAAAGTCATAGATGCATTTATGACAGAGAAAAACACAGCATTGCAGCAAATTAGCTGGTGGTCACTAATAAAAAAATAAATATATACACTATTTCAACAAGATTGTTAACCTAATATCTACATAAGGACCTTTAATTTTACTACTGCATGGCAGTAGAAAAATAAAAGAAGGAAAAAACAGTTATTTCCAAAAAGATGGTACAAAAAATATAGTTCATCATTGGCTTTTAAAATATCTTGAATTAAATACACTTTAATGATACACACACATGATTATTGTAATACCCATGTCACAAGACAAAAAGAAATGATTGAGGGCAATATATTTCTAATGTTGCTTAATCTAGATCTGATGACACATGTAATTACAACTATGAGACAACACAATTTTATTGTCGATACATTTCCATTGTGGGGTAAAAACACTTTTGACAGTTTACATGGATGTGATATAGAGCTTTAACTTTATTGACACTAGGAAATAATGTTAGAATTGCTTGTTTTAACAGATATTAAAAAATATCATTTTGAGCAACCAAGAAAAAATAAAAATTTGGGCACAAGGACCACAAAAATTATAAGTTTTGTTTTTCTAATTATAAATTTTTAACAGAGCGCTCATTAGTTGATGAGCATCTTATTTAAATATAAATGATTGATCACACAACAACTTACAGATTTTTACATGAATGCTTTACAATAATAAAGTGATGACATATTAATTTCAATAGTTTTTTCAACAGTTTAATAAATTCAATTATTTAACAAGTCTTTGATAACTCATAATACTTCAACAAGAGCAAATAAGTTCGATGATATATCCAATATTTTATCACCTTAGA
>JACJUY010003446.1:55301-80925 GCA_014220935.1 Platorchestia sp. MABIK
TTTCCAGGACAGTCAAATGAGAAGCGGTTCATTTAAAATGGCGGGCTAAAACCCAAATGACTTAAAGACGAAGAAAGGCATGACAGCTTGTACATTTTCCGTTGGCTTGTATATTTTATCACTCTATCTTCAAGAAAGTGATTACAGATGGTTTTCAACATATTTGATCATAGCAGATTTACAAAGCGTTTGTTGAAAAGCATTAAATAAAAAATTTGAGAGAAATAAAAAATCCTCCAACAAACAGTTTTGGAATTATGTAATTTTCATTTTGCCTTGCATTTTTTGGGACATCATGTAGAGTATGTAGGAAAGTTGTACAGCTTTTGGATCTTGGAAAGCATTCCAGGATCAAAACAAACTACCTTTGGTGAAACCTTTATGAAATTGGGATTGTAGGGTTTTGTTTACCATAGATGTTCATTTCTGCTGATAATTTTAGATAAGAAGTGTCAAGTTTTAGTATTACTTTAATTTATTTTGAGAAGCCAAATCATATGTGAACCAGTTTTGCTGAACTTTTAGGAAGCACATTGTTATATTTGCAAAGTATCATAAAGGGAAATCAATTATTATATCAGGCAATTAAGTTTTTAAAATTCAAGGGCAGCAGCCCATTGGGTTGGGGCTGGGCATGTAGAAGGCAATTATATTAAAAATTAGTAAAAAACATATACTGATACAAAAAATTTTGTACTGCTGCTTAGAACATTGGAGATAATTTTTATATGTGGATATTAGGCAGGGCAGATTGTGGAAGCCGTGTAGTTTTGTGCTGTAGCAATATCCTATTCCACTTTTATTCATCAATTTTATAAAACAAAAAACCATTTCAATACTGGTGTGACAGTAACCTTTCTCATTTGCACCAGTCACCTGTTTAATCTGCACTGCAAGGGACATGATTGGAAAGATTTTCAAAACCTCTTGGAGTTACTCTCAATGAATTGAGTAGATTTTAAAGTTTATTCCTTCATTGTTTGTATAGTTTCTTTTAACTACATTTAAAATGACTGCAGCATTTTTTTGTGACTCAAATCAATTTATGGGAAATATTTTTTTGTTGAGAAAATGGAAATTTGTATACAACAGCAAGATAGAATATAAAAACTTCAAATATTCCTTAATATTAGTACTAAAAGTAGAGTAATGAATTTCCTGTGTAATTACTGACCACAGATTATTATTGGTGACACATCTACAACCAATCAAGCATCCTGACGAATGAGGTTACCAGAGTTTATAAATGTGAATTCCTTCATTGTTTTTTGGTATTGAAATTTCTTATTCTTCAGGGTGGCAGCAGTTTCTGAACAATTCTTCAGTGCCGCTGAAACAAAGGCTGCATGGAGCACACGTGGCATTTTTGGCTTCCTCTTCAGAACTCACCACACAACAGAAGGAAGATGTCGTGATCCTTTGGTTAACACGGCTAGTCAAGGAAAAGCAGGTGTGTAGGAGCTGCCCTTCAGTTTGTCATAACCATTTAATGAAAGTTGCTTTATGGAGAATCAACTTTGGGATGAATTAAAAGAGCTCATTAAAGTATAGTTTGAACTGTTGAATGATTCAGTGAAATATTTTAGTATTTATTGATTTAATGATCAACAAAATTTTTATTTGTTGAGAGAAGTATATTAGAGGAATATATTCATTCAGCATTTTCTTGAGTCATTGTTTTAAAGATAATTTTTTTGTCAAAATATAGTTGAAAAATGTGTAGTTAAAGAAATCTTCATTCTAAGAAGACTGAACCTAGTTACAGTATTGTATTGCTAATATTAGTGATGTACCGATATCATTTTTTTGGCCGATACCGATACCCATTTTTGGCCGATACCGATACTCCGATACTTGGAAATACCGATACTTTGACCGATACTACTACCGATACCGGTACTAGGAAAATTATATTAAAATAAAATCATTATAAGCCTTACATGGGTGTTATAATAAAATTATTCACTAATTTATCTAATAATATAACAATACTGACAATAAAGTTTTTGATTATGAATAATAAAACTGCTCTTGCTCTGTTAACTATATTGTTAAAAAAACGAAATGAAATCCATTCGACAGATACGTGTTTCTAATCGTATTGCAACGTAATGTAGACTAGCTCTAGTAGTAACTGGTTCCAAAAGTGGACCAAAACAATCAAACGAGGTTTGAACGAAATTTCAACTAGGTTTGGACGAAACTTCTACTAGGTTTGGACGAAACTTCGACTAGGTTTGGACGAAACTTCGACTAGGTTTGAACGAAACTTCGACTAGGCTTGGACGAAATTTCGACTAGGTTTGGACGAAACTTCAACGAGTCGTTGAGTAACCATGAGTCAACAAATAAATGCTAGAAAGCAATTGAAAATGACTAAATTTAATATAATGGTAAAATCGCCCTGTAAAATGCTAGATTTTGCATTTTAATGTTTTTTTTTCTGCTAGGTGATAGATTCGTNCCTGACTTTTTTTTCATTTTTAGACTATGCCATACACTCTCAATCATTTGAGTGTGTGCACCTGTTGCAGGGTCCACCACGTTTTCACTATGATTAACAGTGAGGTGTTTGAAATTATACCCTTGGTTAGGTTAGAAGCACTTAACGAATAATTTGTCCACAAAATGATTTTCATTTTCGTGTTTTTCACACCAAAATACATATTTTGGCGAAAAGAAAACATTAAAATTTGATAGGCCCCAAAACCGAAAAGATCCGCAAACACGCAACCAACTATAAGATTCTTCATGAATTTTTCAAACGTCTTAAAATAGAAGAAAAATGCAAGATTCGTGATGTACGGCGATTTACATGCTAAATTAAGTTAAAATTATCAGTTTCGTAATATTTGACGATTTACAAGCTAAATTAAAATAGAATTTTTGGCTACTTCTTTATTGAATTTTCAAAAACTTTAAAATGCACCTTCAACTTTATTCAATTAGTACGATTTTTGTTAGCCTGTCATATACTTTGAGAAATGGAAATTGGGTCAAACTAAATAGGTTTTAGTTGTAAAAGTATAATAATTTTATGTCGGTACTGCGTTTAGCTATTCATGGAACATTGCTCTCACTGACCGTACGTGACTCATCGGGAATTCAAAGTTATAAATTCAGTTAGCGGGCCTGATTAAACGCTGTAATTTCAACAGTTAGCGAACTAATTTCCTAGGTATGAATAGGCTCTTTATTTGCTTATGCTTTTCCTTTCATGATTTATGACTTTAATTTTATGATAAAATACGTATTATAGGAAAGTATCGGTAAAGTATCGGCCGGATTTTGCCGATGCCGAAACCGATACCGATACATCGGTACATCACTAGCTAATATACCAGCATTTTGTCTCGTGTACTAGCGTATGTAATGAGAAGGCTTGCTGAGTTTCACCGTAATTTAATGGTGGTTTCCTTACACCTGTATTTTGCAAAAAAATGAAATGAAATTGTGAGGTTTGGCTTTGACTAGGTATGCAGGAGGACTTTATTACTCACACTTGTCCCTTAAATTGATTCAGTTTTCATGGTTCCTAGCTCGTGCATTTCCTGGTGAGATATCCCTTGCATGAAAAATATCTAATTCATGTCTGGAAATCCTGAAATGCAAGTTTTCAACTCTGCTTTTAGTAAAAGAAATTCATTGCAAGTTCAAGAATGTATTCTCAACTATGATAAACACCTTAAAACTCTCTAGCCCCTTGACATCTCCATAGTTGTGCTAGGACGATTGCCTCTGTGCTACAGGGAAAATGCTGAATGTAATAAAACACGGCATGATTTGTACTCTAAATGTAGCTATGATGCTGAGGTGCACAGATTTTCATAAAAATAGAGCTTGCAAGGGTAAGCTCCACTGTTCATTGCTTAAAGTTACTTAAAAAAATATTTATTTATGCAATTCAGGGACTGCTTTTTTTTTAGTGTTTGAGTTTTAGACATGTCTCTATTATTTTGAGGACTTTGTACTGTGTTATTTGATAGTCTAGTGATACAGGCTGCTAGTGCATACTTGCATGAATTGATTTCAAGAAATAAATTTGATCTCATATGGCAAATTGAGTTAATACTGGAGCCAAAGTTGGGGGAATATGTCATTTCAAAGGCTTAAAACTGAAATATTTATGTAAATTGATACTCGCTAGGACAGATGCGTCGTAGGCAAAAAGTTAGGGAGGCTTTCTCTAGTTGAAATGGAATGTCATTTTTATTTTGGACTATCTTTTGCATATCACAGCGTTTTTTGTTTTCAGCATATATTACTTTTCTTTACATTTTTTCTTGTTTTATAAACATCTTTCAGTCTTGCTGTTGCTATGGGGAAAAATCCTGTGTGGGAACACACTTTCTATGAAATCCATATAATATGCATTTCAATCTAAATGTTGCTGTGCTCTTCCTTTTTTAGGGAAAAAATTATGTAATTTAGGAGGGTTAAACTAACTTGTAATCATTTCTAAGTTATTGGAGTACGAGTGTCAAAAGTTTTCATCAAAATTTATTGTCTAGGGTTTTGAGTGGTAAAATATCCATGTACATACAATAGAAATTTTAAATTTTTTTTTTATGTTTCTTATTACAATGCTAAAGCAACTGCGGAATGGGAGGCTTTTATATTTTTGAACAAAATTGCTCATCATGGTGATCTCTCCTTTCCTCACAAAGGGGGAAGATTTTATTTACTTTCCATTTTAGCAACAAATACCAACAAAGCTCAAATCCTAACTCAGCTACAGAGTGGCAGGTACTCCAGTTTAGTAATTGAAACACAAAGTGATTTCCTTGATACCATCACTAAGGATGAGCTTTGTAAGCAGATGTCAGCATGGCAGGAAGACACTGACTTGGAGCAGGAGCAGGTGTGGTGGCTGCTGAACCAGCTCTTCTCTTCTCAGCGGCTGCAGCAGCTCGTCAGCAAGGCATGGACCTGCCCCATCACCTCTGCCTTTCCTCAGGTGGGATCAAGTTGTGTCGAGTCCATACTGCTGTATTTATACTGTAGGCCGCAAGTAAAGCATGGAAGAAGTTGTACTGGACCAGAGTCTCACTTCTGGGTTCTGGGTCAATAAATGTTGTTCTTTTATGAGCCTAAATTTGTGTCAGTGTGTTGATTTGTTAAGCTTTTATCTACCATAAGTACCTCATGCTTTTCACAAAATCTTGTCTGATTTTTTGAACATTGTGACATATCTTTTGCCTATCATAAACTTGCCTATTTTCTTCTATTTAATATTGAGGATTGAAGGTTTTCTTGATTCCCCTCAGGGGACATAGGATGAAGAATAGCCATTAGTAAGGATTATCTATTTATCTATCCTGTACTGTGGAGACTGATGCTCCCTGTAGAGATACTGTTAGGCTGCCTCAGCTATAGATAGACCTATGAGGCTAGTCTTTTGTGCCCACTTTACTTCTTTCAGTTTTCATGCTGTTTCTGGTATCTCCTTTTGTGTTTTTTCCTCATTTCTCTTAACTTAGTATTTCTATTATCTGGATGTCCTGTGTGGGAATACACTTTGTGTATAGATTCCCTATTTTCTGCAATCTGTAGTAGAAGGTTCCTCCTCTTTGCTATCTTAAGAATGCCTTTGTTGTAGGTAAAGAATCAAAACTTGGTAATATAAAATTATTTCATGATCCTTGATATTCTTTGAGTGGGAGAATTTGGCAAGGAAACCTATTTCTATTATTTCAGAAGGGATCAATACTTTAGTCTAATAAAGCCACATGGTGTAACCTCCTGTCATGAAGGTGTCTTGTTCCTATCTAATTTCTTAGCCCCTCATAAGACAAAGGGTGCAGATACTGGATATTTGAGTTTTTAATGATGGAATTCTTGAAATTAAGGTTTTATTGTTGGAGCCCTAAGTGTTAATGTTATGTACAATTTGAGGTTAGAATGCTGGATAGTGGTTTTTATACTGCAAAGAGCTTGGTTGTAATACCTTACACTTGGGCCACTGCAGAGCATCATAGACGTTCTGGGTGCTCCCGCCCTGGGGGCCGAGACGCGTCGCCTTGTCGAGTCCACCGCATGCTCCATCATCAGCACGCCTGCCCTGGCCTCTGTCATCACCAACTCCATGACTCTCTCCTTACAAGTCACCACCGCCTTGCTGGACGCTGCAATTGGTGCTGGCTGGCCTCAAGCAGAAGCTGAGAGGCTCAAGCAACTGGCTGCTGAGATGGATGAGAGCAATCCAAATGAAGCTCGGCACACATCCAAAAAAACAAAATTTCAGTGGCAGTCCAAGAAGGATCAGGGTGCAGTGGACTTGGCTGTCTTGCAGGGACTACTTCATGAAGAAAAAATTTTGAAGGCCTTGTCCATCATTTTAGATGATATTACTTCGCAACTTCTGGTAAAAAACGATGATAGTGCAGTGAAGTTTTGTTGCCAACAATTGCTGAAAAGAATGGTAAGTTTTGAGCTCTCAGCCGAGGCTTACAAAGGGCATATGAAGATGGTGCTTCTTAGAAAAATGGAAAGGCTCATCAAAGAGAGTTTATTCAACTCAAATGTTGTGGCTCAATACAGTGCCTTTATGTCATTTTTGCACGTGGAAGACTGCAAGGTCTTCAGTGAAGTATCTTTGATACCGGTGGTGCTGAGCAGCATCTCGGCCTTCATGAGCAGCGAGTCGCAGCGCGCTGCCTCTCGCACCGTTTCCCTCTTTTTTGAGGGCTTTTTGGCCAGGTTCCCAGAGGACGAGCACAGGGTCAAGATGCTGGCGTGCCTGCTACACATCGCTGGTGTCACGCTGCTTGGAGACGTCATTAGTTGCGACAGCGAGGCTTCCCAGTTCATTGAAAGAATGCCAATTGATGCTCGAGCTCAGGAAAGTATCTTAGTGGCTCTCATCAAACCACTTCAGAACTTGGATAGAATTGCCCAAGGTTCACGGTTGAACACTTATTTGGTGCTGCTGCTGCGGCACTTGACTGCTCAGCAGCCCCTCAGCAGTGACTGGTTCGTGGCCATGCAAGGGCTGCTGATGCTGTTGCCAGACGACCATGCAGAGGAGCTGCAAACTTCACTGGGGGAGATGCTCACCACTGCTAAGCCTGATGAGCAGTCACTGGACATTGTGTCTGACCTCTTGAATGACCTGCTGCAGCACCACATCAACACGACTGGCCCAATCGCCTTTGTGTCTGGTCTCATGCAGAGCATCATTGCCAAGAAAGACAAGCTCAAGAGTCATAGGGAAATCATCCCCTTTACGCTCTCTTCGGACCACACCAACCTCAGGCTGCTGCTGCCGCCCCAGTGAGTACCTAGAGGCTGGGCATGGGCGTTTTCCTTGAGTAATTAAAAGCTTGGAGTGTGTGTTCTTGGAGTGCCGTAATATCTAGGGAGAGTGTTCCTGGAGTACCTAGATGGTGGAAGTAGTTCAAATGTTTGAGGGCTTCTTGTATCTTTCTTACGTTCTTTATAAGTTAATGTGTTGAGATTAGGAGGGTAAGGTTACTGCCACAAGAGACCAGCATCTCAAAATTCAAGGAATGGCTTGTAAGATGCATCATTAATTAAGGGCTGGATGTTGGTGTGTAAATGTTAGCCTTTACATTCAGCTCTTACTTCGTCAAGCAAGCAACAACTTGGTAGCGCCAGCTGAGTTTTCAATGCGTTTGTTATATTTGTGGTGCGTGCGAGTTGTGAAGTTAATGAGCAAACACATAGCAAATTTTGGAATTTGATCTGTAGTCTCACTACCAGTACTGGGAGCAGCTAGAATTCTAACTTATCAGTCAAGTCTGACTCTACCTTCTCGCCTCCGCCTTTTCTGTCGCACTTCCGCACCTTAAGTGCCTCACTGCATGCTGTCTCTTCAGGATACTCAAAAGGAGGCGAGAGAGAGAGAGGCAGGGAGAAAAGGGATGGGAGCAACTTTGAGAGATGCCTGCTTGCCTAAGCAGCCACCTTCAATCATAAATATTGAAGATAAAAGAGACGTGGTTCTCCCTCAAATAATTTTATAATTAGCAATAATATAGTTATAGTTTTTGTGGAGGCCTCTGCTGCCATGCTGAGGACGCTGAGCGAGGAGGTGGTTGTATTTTATGACCTCATATCATGAAGTCTTGTCCTAAATTTTGGCGCTCGCTCATAAACGTATGCCAAGAATTATTTTTCTCATGTCCATTAGATACAACCTGATTTATGAATAGTGACTGCTTGCAACGGAATAAAATACATTTTATTCAAGTTGTTCCTTGATAACCGAGATGCTAGGAGTGCATGTTCCTGGAGTACATAGATACGGAGGATAGGTGTTAAAGTACCAAGATATGGGAAGGGTAGATGGGGGGACAGGTGTTTCTACAGCCCATAGATGGGAGAGGACAAGTGTTATGGTAAAACCTAGATGTGGAGGTTGGACAAGTGTTTCTGCAGTACGTAAATGAAGGGGGACAAGATGCTTCTACAGTACCTAGATGAAGACAGGGGTTGTTGCAGTTCCTAGATATGGAGGCACAAGTGTTCTTGCACAACCTAGATTTAGGGATGGGATTGGTGTTTCTGCAGTACCTAAATGAAGGGAAAATGTATTTCTGCAATACCTAGATGGGGGGGGACAGAGGTTTCTGTAGTGCAAAGATGGGGGAGGGGTCAGTGTTTGTGCTAGACCTAGATAGGGAAGATCCAGGTGTTCTTGCAGTGCCTAGATTGGGGTTGGGCAGATGTTCCAAGCCTCCTCATGTGCAAGGGTGAGGCACTTGAGGCTCAAGTTTTGCGTTTACTGAGTGTGCAGCACTCATCTTGCACTCCTGGCCAAATATACTTCAGGAAACGACAAATTTGAGGAGAATCTGAGTAATTTGAAATATTCTGGTTGAAACCTGAACGGGCTCCCGATGTTTGCCTGTTGTGAGTCAGGTTTTTTCCTACTAAGGAATTTTTAGACTGCTAATACTGAGAGTAAATTCAGATTAACACGTTTGCTGCGTTTCCGCGGCTGTTGCGATTGCTTTGGTTAGGTTGCAAGTAGCAGAATAGGGAAATCGGTTTTCTAGCTTGAATAAATTTTAATTCTTCCTCATGAATATGAAAAATACAATAGCACGATAACATTTCACCTCGTATGACATCAACTATTTTTCAAAATATGAAACAGATAAAATGTCATTCATTTATACCTGCACATAAATGGGCAATTTACCTGTTGGTACACATATGGCCCAATACGCAGTGAATGTGTTAATATTCAGGATGGTGGAGAAGAATGCGTCAAGTTTTAGCATAATTTCTGTTTTTTAGAATTCTGAGTTGAAAACATCCGTTAATTTCACCACATTCTGTTAAGAATTTCATCTGAGTGGACATGCCATCATTGCAGTGGGGTTTTATTCATGTAAGGAGCCCCAAAGTAAATTAGAATGATGCATCTTGAACCAATGTGTTAGAAGTAAAACTTTCCTTTACATTCATGTTTAGATTTCGAGTGTAAAGTGTTCTGTTGTGCACAGGTTCCTGGGCTCTCTTAGCTTGGTGCTCGGTCGTGCGCAGCCGCTGGTCTTCTGCGACCTGCTCAGCGCCCTGCTCACGTGTGCTAGAGACCTGCTGCTGCCCCTGTTCTCTGCTGCAGGTTGGTTGCTGGGAGCTCCTACACCTGGGCTGCTGCTGCCACTAGGTTATGTTGCTCTCAAACCTCTTTACTGCTTCTCATTGTACAGTAGGGGAAACTTAATGATCACAAGAACAAATTTCCGTTTCCCTGCATGAGACGGAAACATTTATGCAGTAGGGCGCACCATGTTACCGAGCCAATATCGTCATTAAATAGTTCAAAAACCATTAAGTTAATGTCTAGAGTAGCCTGGTAACAGCCTTGACTTCAATACAATTGAGATCTTGTGGTTGACGAAGAAAAATAAAATTGAATGTTACGAGACAGGCTCTGGCACTTAACTTCAAGAAGCCATCAAAAATGTCTGGTACGAAGAAATTTCAGTAAAAACACGTCAAAATGAAATTAAACTTATGCCAAATAGTTTAAATTAAGTTTTATTGATGAAATAAAAGGTAAGAAACATTCACAGAAGGTGAGTTCTAGCATAAGTAAATATAAGGGCTATTTCCTGTAGCGATCGTAAACTGTTTGCCCCCTGTTTTGTGTGCCCCTTCCCTGGTGCTAGCAACTGTGTGCTGGCGGGGGGCCACACTCTCACCGACGTGTTGTGGGGGCGCGGCGACGCAAGTCTCTCGTAGCAGCAGGCCTGAGCTCACACTTTGGGGAAAATGCTTCTGCCTTGCGACTCGCGCCACGTTTTAGTCAATGTGTACCAACCTCTTGGACACATTTTTGTAAAATTTTATGTGCTGCAACCCTGAAAACTTGCACTTTTATGAACGTCAATCTTGCTGGCATTACTGGTGATTCTTTAGTAAATGTCTTTTGGCTGTCACACTGTGGCCTCATTTTACGTATTGTCTACACCTGTGTTATTCACTAATTTTTGCAAGAGAGCCACTTGGTTAAACGCATTGATTGAAAGAGCTGCAGCTACTACAAGTTAGCGTATATTATATAAATTTTATATTAATGAAATAATTTATAAATATATATATAGGGCAGGTATGAGAGTAGTAGCTGCTAAATCAGAGTTTATTTTCAGCTGCTTTAGTGCATGTACGAGACCAGCTTTTATGTGTGAGCAGACGAAAGCAGCGGGAGGGCGCTGACGGGGTGCTGCTGGGTGCTGAGCGCTGTTCTGGGGGGCGCGTGCGCTGCCCGCGTGGTGGCGGTGCAGCACTTTGCAGCAGACATGATGCACTGCGTCACGAGCTGGGCCCAGCAACTCATGGATCCTCTCCTGCAGCTTCTGGCTGACCAGCCCAAGCCCGTGAGTAGCTGCTCCAGCCGGGAGTCTCGTGTCACAGACATTGTATTCACTGGGCACCCTTAACTCAGTAAGATACGTCATTATGTGGCTCGAACACTGTCCTGGTAGGTGAGCTCGGATCTCTTTGAGGAGTAGGCATTGTTAGCTGCTATTTGACTCTTATCATGTGTACGAAATTATCACAGTTTCGCCGCACCAGCAGTTCTGTGTGAGTAAAATGAGTCTTGGTATTCTTGGTGTCATGAGTGCCTTGGTACATTTTTTAAATGTTGGCAGAATTTTTGAGCAGATTATTATGGAGTGAAAATTATTATATGGTGGGCAGAGGCTTTAATTTCAAGAGAAAATTTGACGATAGGTTTAGGTTAGTTTAGGTTCGGCCTTTGAATGCAATGGGGACTGGCAACCCCATGGGGATTACCTCTAAAATAACTAGGCCTTCGGAACACCTATCTTTTGTGCTCATTTTGCTCCTTTCTGTGCTCATCCCTTCTTTGCTCCCTCTTTGTCTTTTCTCTTCTTTTCCATTGCTAACTGTAGTTTCGGTGCACAAGGCATTCTGTGCAGGGACCCTCGTGGGTTATGTGCAGTTTGTCCTGACAGGACCCTTCTCTTTGCTCTCTTGAAATCGCCTTCGATGTGGCTAGGGGGTCTGAAATGAGCCGTTCATAACAATATCAGTTATATTGTGGAAATATAGTGGATTTTATTTTTCTTATTATACAAATGATTGACATTGCAAAAGGGAGGTTTTTGTCTCGTGCTGCTGGGCGACTAACCTCATGATAGTGAACTACTAACCTCATTATAGTGAGTTGACTACATTGTGGTGAGTTGACTACATTGTGGTGAGTTGACTACATTGTGGTGAGTTGACTACATTGTGGTGAGTTGACTACATTGTGGTGAGTTGACTACATTGTGGTGAGTTGACTACATTGTGGTGAGTTGACTACATTGTTGTGAGTTGACTACATTGTGGTGAGTTGACTACATTGTTGTGAGTTGACTACATTGTGGTGAGTTGACTACATTGTGGTGAGTTGACTACACTGTGGTGAGTTGACTACATTGTGGTGAGTTGACTACATTGTTGTGAGTTGACTACATTGTGGTGAGTTGACTACATTGTAGTGAGTTGACTACACTGTAGTGAGTTGACTACATTGTTGTGTGTTGACAGCCTCTCTGTAGCAAACTTCCCTCATGCTGTTACTCTGTCCTGCTCACAACTTGAATTCAATAATTTCATTTAAGAGATATTGTACGAACTAGTAGTGAGTTTTCATTTAAGAGATAGTGTACGAACTAGTAGTGAGTTAGTACCCTGAGGCCCAATTCAACAAGACACACATCAGACAGGCTAATGGTAAAAATGAATTCCTACATTCTTTTCTGGCTGTGAACGTAGTCAGTACCACTGTAAACGCTGCAAATAGAACTAAAGCAGTCGAATAACTTTTCCAGGAAAAATTTGTCTCTTTGTGTGGAGCTGTGACAAGATGTTACTTGTGTTCCACCTGACACTTATCTTGTGTTCTGGGTCATGCGTATTGTGTCTCTTGTGAGAAAACGAAATACTGGCAGTTATAGAATAGGCTCACATCTGATAAAATCCCTCATTTCATACTGTGCGATAGCATTCTTGTCGAGGTAATAATCTAGTTTGAATTAAATCCATTTTGTGACAAAGCAAATGGCCAGTTTTCCTCAACCATGTGAATCCTTGAGTTCTAGTCCATTTTTAAACATGAGTTGATTTTGAATAACAGTTTCAGTTTATTCTCCCATGAAATATTGAATAGGTAGGCCATCTTTTTGTGAAATTTTTTTTTTATGTTATGTTAAGGACCACCTTTTTTCGGTTCACTGCTGTCCTGCTTTTTAAGCACCTTCTACTTTCTTCTTCAACTTTTATCTTGTTTCATAAACTTTTTTCTCAACTTACTGTAAACTAACATCTAATTTTATCTAATCTAATCTGACATGAAAATATTTTCTTGATGGAGAGTGGCCGATCAAAGATTGATGTGGTGCACAAAGAATACAAGAGGCCTAATTTACTGTAGTGTACGTTCAGGTTGTGTAGGACTGCTGCTCATCTCAGACTGAAGTATCTTTGAGACAACTTGCTCGAGTGTCTTAGCATTTGTTCTTCAAGGCAGGAGAGCGGAAAGTTTCATTGTTTTGCCTGCTTGATCATGCGCTCACCATTTGTGGTTTTCATGTATGTGCTCACCGACATATCCTCATCATCATTCATGGACTCACCAACATTTATAAAATCACCATCATTTGTGGACTCACCAACATTTATAAAATCACCATCATTTGTGGACTCACCAACATTTATAAAATCACCATCATTTGTGGACTCACCAACATTTATAAAATCACCATCATTTGTGGACTCACCATCATTAGTGAGCTCACCTTCATTAATGAACTCATTGCTGTGGATGATAAAACCAAATTTGATGCTTCTGCCCCGGCCAGGACCCGCTGCACTGCTGCGGGGCGTTGCTGCTGAGCCACGCCTTCTCTTCCTTCGTGCAGGAGCTGCTGTGCTGTGACACGTGAGTGCTGTAGGGCAGTGGTGCCGAGTGTAGATGTAGCTGCTGCACTGCGTAGAGAATATAGTTTGCTATCATTCGGCCATTTGTGGCAAGGCGTCTGTCCGTCATATCCGCCACACAGTGGGAGGGACAGTGCCTGAATGTAAGTGTGCACACTAAGCAACTGCCTGTGGGTGTGCAGGTTCACGTTGGTGTGGCAGGAGAGCAGCCACCCCTTCCCCCCCAGCCTGGTGCCCCTCACAAACCCCCGCACCTGGGCCTCCCTGGTCACCAGCATCGAGGCCTGCACGGACGTGACGACGCGCTGTCTCATGGTGCGTTGCGCTGTCGCTCTGCCTTCTAATTTGTGTCCAGTTTTATTTTCCTCTTTCATGTGGGTGAAGCTGAATTTAATGTAATATATTTGAAAATCTAAGCTGGGAGATTCAGTTGCTCATAAGGATGCCTGTTATTGGTTATGTGTGCCCTAGTACAAACTTTTCATGTGAGTCCAGCTCTCTCTGGTTCTCTTGGTCCGGCTACAGTGAAATCCGGACATCCTTATAATGAGAACCCTTTGAGTGTGATACTGTCAGCTGTTTTTGAAATGAATATGAGAAGATAACCGGGAAATATCTGTAATAATGCTTGATTGTTAATCCTTAGAAGATGTAGTCTTAGAGAATCATGCTTGTACAGGCTATGTTTGCGTTTAACGAGATAATAGTGTTCATTAAATTTGCTCTATTACCCCATTTGTGTTCTTTTGTTCAGCTGCGACTCGTGTTGATGAGGCTACAGCATCTCCACGTGGAAGGGAAGCGTGCAGCAGCACACGAGCTTTACGTGAGCAAAAACAAAGCCATCCTCTCCAGAAATCCCGCCTCCTCGCCCTCCAAGCCCCACCATGCTCCTCCTAGCCAGGCTACAGAGGCCCGAGAAGAGTTGAAAGCTTTTCTGTGCAAGACCTTCAAGACAATGTTGGAGAACTCCTGTGCAAAAGTTTCGCTCAAGCTGGTGAGGGATCTGCTGTGTGATAACCTATTCTCGAGCGTGCACGCGGTACCCTCGTGCCACAAGGCGGTGGTCAGGAATGTACTCAATGCCTACCTCACCAGCCCTAAACTGGTGCAAAGGACCATCTTGGGGCTGGCAAACTTTGCAACTCTAGTGCCTCAGATGGTGCAGTCAGCTCTGGTCATGCTGGCCTCTACCCTTAAGTTGGACAAATCTCCTGAAGGTGTCGGTAAAAAACGCAAATGGGGAAGTGGGGATGCCCCAAGGGAGGATGTAAAGGGCAATTTGCACGTAAAGGGAAAGAAACAGAAACGCGAAAATGGAGAATCAAGTGAACGTATAAATGAGGAGGAAGACAACTCTGCAAAGCAGAAAATTTCAGAGGAAATAGTTGAGAATGAAATCAGCAGTCATGACCACCTACGTGCGATCCTGACCACGGTGAATGTTCGGCTCTACTGTTTAGAGGAGGGGGATGACAAGAAAAGAATTTATAGAGATTCGGCAAAGACGAAATTGCACCTCGAGCATATAACTGAGGTAGTCAACAAAGGACTAGATGAAGCACCTATTCAGTACAATGATCACGATACGGCCGCTAATATCTGTAACTTTTTCTTGGACATCAAACTTAGCGCCTTGTCTGAACCTCAGATTGTGGCTGTGCTCCAGTCTTTTATGGCCCTTTTCCTGCTGTCTGACATCAAAGAAAAGAAACAGAAAAAAATTATTCTGGCCCTGCTTCGCTGCACCAACGTTTGCTTCCAAGCATTGCGTTCAAACGTTGGCATTATCTCCACTAAGCAGCTTCCTGCACTTGTCACCAGGCTTATTTCCTTGCGATGTTGCTCGTCTTCAGTTTTTGCTGCCTCCAAAGTCAATTCCGACTCGAATTTGGTCGTCTCTTTTGACACCATGTTGAACTTTGTTCTGCACCAGCTCGTGCAGTTCAGAGGCGAGCTGGATGTTGTGACGCCGGTGGCAGATGCCCTGGTACAGAGCGCTGAGGCTGCCGCCGCCACTCGGGCTGCCTACACCACTCGCGCAGCTGTGGAGGAGCGCCACCTCCTCACTGCCTGGCAGCTCGTTTGTCACTGTGCTCATGTGCGTGCCTGTATTTTATTTTTTTTTTTTTGGTGATTCATGTTGGTACTTCCATTTTATATGCTACCTTACGCATTATTTTATTGTAAGTTTGTTTGATTAGTTTTTGAAATGATTTAAAAAATGTTGAGATGGGACTTGTAGGTTTGGTGCTGCTCAAAGTATGTTAGGATCTGAGGGGAACAAGTAGTGTCTGCAGGTTGGTGAATTATGGCGCCGAACGCTGCAGGGCACTGGTCTCGAGACTGGTCATCCTCAGCAGCGTTGAATGTTGGTTGCAGAACTGTTTGCTTTTGGTTCTTTTAGTTACAAGAATGGTTTTCTTTTTATCCTTTTGCTTTATTGTAAGAATCTTCTGCGTAACTCTTTCAAAAGTAGTTCACATAAACCCATAATTCATGTTGTAATTTTTTGTTACGTGATTTAACTACAGCTTCTGTTTGGAAATATCCCTGTGATGGCGCTGGCAATACCTTGTATGAATTATTCGATAGTGAGTTCCATTCTTTCGACGCACAAAACTTTCTTGTGTGCAACTAGCTCCCGTTCACACTTGAGAGGTTGACGAAAAGGATTTTGTTTGAATGAAAAGAGTAGAGCTCATTTGCGTGAAAGTTTTTTGCTGTGTAAGACAAAGGAAAAAAGCATTGAGCTTCAACCTTGAAGCTTATTATGAAGGGTCTATTTGAATTATGGGTTTAAATTTAAGTTACATTTGTGGTGTGCTGATAGTGTGGATTTGGAGCAGTTGAGAATGCTTTTTTTGTTGCCCAGGTTATGAAGGACAAGCCCTCGCCTCAGTGCCGCGCCGCTGTGCGCACACTCGCGCTGTGGTGCATGTCAACTGGTGCTGCCTCCGCCCCAGCCCCGCCTCCTGACTCTGTCCTCTACATTCTGGCTATGTACAGCGAGCTGCTCTCGCTTGAGCAGGTCCGCCCCGGCACTCAAGAGGGGAAAGGCGCTCCACATCCCAGTCGTCACTTGGAGAATGGCATTTCGGCTCACTGTGGAAATCTAGAAAATGGGACTCATGATTCTGACGCAAATGCATCTGAGAACATAAAATTCGATGAAAAGGCTGGTAGTAGAAATGAGGAATTGAATTACACCCAACACACAGAGAATAATGCTGACACAAATGAAGAAGGAAAGGTGAAATACTCAGAGCACTTGACTACAGCCTGGAGACTTGCACAGTTTTGCGTGTCAAGCAACTCGGCGCTGCTGCATTCATGCGCTCTGCAGTTCTTCATGCACCTCAAGCGTCTGCTGCCGCACCTCCGCCCGCAGTGTCCAGACGTGGACATCTCCAACTCGTTCGTGGCCTTCCTGCAAACTCAAATGTCAGATGCCCCTAGTGGCCAAGGCGCTGAATTGTTGCTCCATTCTGTTGAGTCTTTTAATATTACTAATTCAATGATCAAAAAATCTGGCTTCATCACATCATTGGATCAGTCAACTCTGAACAAGCAGCCACTAACTGAGTTCCTCTTGGATTGCCCGCTGGAGATGTATCAGAGCTTGCTGGAAGGGCTGTTGAAGCGCAGCCTGAGCCTCGATGACTTCCTTGCTCCCCGCACCCTAGGGCTGTGGCAGCTCTTCATTGGGGTGAACGTAGGCTCAACTCAGGGCTTGAAAGCAAAGCGAGCTGCCCTCAGAACTCTGACTCAGGTGCTGGTGACCCACCTCAAGAGTTTGCCTTCTTCTACCTCCTCCTGCGTGGAGGAGACTCCAGGGCTGAGCGGTGAGTAACTCTTTGTGCTCGTATGTTGAAGGCAACGCTGCTAAGTTGAGTTACAACCCATAACCTGTGTTGGTTTTATTTACTTTTGGCTATTCATTCTTGGTGGAAGAAATAGGCTTTAGCATACAGGTAGACGGTTTTGCATTTTGTCATTGAGGTATAAGTTTAAAACATAAAATTCAGTGAGAGTCAGCAATGTTAATATGAAATGTGCTTCAAAATTATTAAAGTGGAACGCTTGTCATTCGCGTGTTGCAGCCAACGCCATGACGTCGGTGCTGGAGACGCTGACATTGGTGGTGAAACTGCCGGTATCGCTGCCTCACCAGACCGTAATGCAGGTGTTGAGCGCTGCTGCCGTCCCCACCTGCCACCTCTCCTTGCCTCACTTCGCGCTGGTGAGTCCTCCTGCCTTCTCTCTTCTGTGCTCTCATTTCTAGTCTTCTTTTAAATTTTCTTCAGAAGTTTTTGTACCAATCTAAAAAATTTGACAAATTGAGACGTCACTGCTGAACGATAAATGTTACCAGTCAGGAGTCGACGAGCTATGTTTTCAAAGCTTCCTGTGCATTTGATTTTGGAAAAGTACATTCTCAGTCCTATTTGTGCTGCGAGAACTGACTAAGGCTTTGGAGCAGACCGTATCAGCCATCAATGGTTGACTGCGTTGGGAAATGCTCTTCCTGCTCACAGATTTGAGTGGCATCAGCTCAATTTAAGCCGTTAGTTAGCTGCTGTAAATTACTGTCTTGATGAAGCCTTCTCTGAACTCTGATGAAGCAGCATGGCCCTCCTAAAGGGGTTGCTGAGACAAGATTGTACTCACATCATGCATGAATCATCCGCTAAATCTGAGATATCAAATATGGCAACGTCCTCATCTCTGCTCTGCTTCTACTGGAGTTATTGACATGCAGCCATTATTTCCTGCTTGGTGTGGCTGCAGATGTCGACATCACTTCTGGCTTGAGGTACTATCGTGACAGTTCCCAGTTGCCCTTCTATGTATTTGCACTGTTGTTCACTGAGTGATGTACCGATACCAAAATAGAGGTCGATACCGGTACTCAATTTTTCAAGTGCCGATACCAAACTTTTATTTTATAATAAATAATAACACACATTAATGAGAAGAAACAATTAAGCACTGTTAGGCAACTCAGCATAACACTCCTGTGCAACCAATATTTATTTCATATTTGGTGGGGCACAAGAACAGTCACTCCTTACCTTAAAAAATAAATTCATTTCAGAAGTGGTTTCGTAACGTGAATTTTTCGTAAATAAAGTTGAATTTTATGTGTAAAAGGCCTGATTCGTTCCAAGGCCTCTAATGTTATCCCCAAACTCTTTAAAAATTATAAAAGGATACAAATTATGCATGAAATATGTAGTAAAAGTAAAAGGAAATAATGGATTAAGCCATTAAAATGAATAAGATATGCAAATCATTTACCATTGGGGTTGGGCAACTATGCCCAAGATACGTAAGGGCGAGTGCGTAGCGAAGTGAACTTCTATTGATAACAGAGCCTGCTTCTTTTCACTCGCACCGGACAGAACAATTAATAATAAATTAAGAAGTATTAAACCCACCGTGCGTGAGTGGATATCGTCTAGTTGTCGCCCTCGCCGGATGGAAGTGATACTCTGCCGCCTTCATATTGGCCATACACGATTGACGCACGGACACTTGATGGAGCGGCAGCCGCAGCCACGATGTGAGCGGTGCCACGTTCCTTTGNATGACTAAACTGCAATATGGCCGGGCGCGCTGCGTAGATGCCTCAGGGGGTTTCAGCGTGGGTAAGGCGCCCGGCCATAAATGGGTGGGCAGCTGAAATCCCCTACGGGGTTTTGGCTGTCCTGTGCTTGCGGGTTGAGCGTGGCTCTGTAGATGATCTTTTCGAAGATCAACTGGGGCTTTTGTTGCATGACAATAGTGTGGGTGGCAATTGGAGCGGTTTTTGTGATGGCTGTTACTGTGTTCTCCATAATGGTAATCGTGACAAACGTTGAACAAGAACTGTATAGTGTGCTTTTGTTGAAGTGAAGTGAAGCTTGATTTTTCTTTGAACTGTGAGACCTACGGCGCGATATAGTACGAACTACTGAAGCGCTAGCAAATCAATGCTAATATTACTTACTTTCACTCGCACCGGGAATCACTTTCTTGGGGCCCATGATGAATAACGAAGAATAAAGTTGCAATGAGCACACTTGAAAAACTCACGAACCAACAGTAACTCTGTCCTTTACGTGTGTTAGAACTCCGTGATGAACGAGGGTCGAAGGCACACTAAAAGCATCATGGGTGTCATGGAGATGCAGCTTTCTCCTAGCCAATGGGAGGGCAGCGGGATGTTGGGAGATGGGAGAGCAACTCTATCGCGCCAATTTCAAAACAAAATACAAGATGCTACAAGCAGGTGTATTTATGTTTCGGGGGATTCGGGCGGCTGCGAAGCCGAGTGCGCATTATTTGAACTTCCGAGATTTTGCGTTTCGTAGCTTGAATTTATCTTGCGTATTCAGAGACAAAAATTTTACGCGAAGGCGTTTTATAACTTGGATTATTCGCTAGTTGTGTCTTTTGTTAGGTGAGGTATGACTTATTTAAATATTTAAATTGTATTTATAAAGAGCAATAAATGCAAAATATAATAGTGGATGTTTTTCACTAACAATTCCATGTTCATTTTACAGTGAATATTAACACAGTTTAGCTTCAAGCTTCTAAGTTGCAGTATGATTCCTCTCTAGAAACTTTTGACAAGCAACAATGTAAAATGTTTTCAAGTTGTTGGGAACAAAATTATACATAAGAAATTTTGAGAAATCTCGGTTGGAACCATAATACGCAAATGGAGATGACCGAATACGACTCTCAGCAAGCCTCGAACTGGCCGTCCACGGAAGATCAACAATCGTGCTGCTCGAAAATTGGTCCGAACTGTATAGCAAACTACCTCAAACTACTCGTGAAGAATTGAAGGATGATCTCGAGGCATCTGGGATCAAAGCCTGCAAACACAGTCAGCTGGGTACTACGTCGTGAAGGTCTTCGCTCTGGCAACCCCCGTAGGACACCTTTTTTCCAGAAACATCACACCAAGACCAGGCTGATGTATGTCAACGACCATTTGAACAAGCCAGCAGCGTTTTAGAATTCAGTACTGTGGTCAGATGAAACCCAAATCGAACTATTTGGGAGAAACAGCACAAACCATATTTGGAGGCAACAAAACGAAGAGTATAAACCCAAGTGCGCCATACCCACTATTAAGTTTGGAGGTGGCTCAATCATGGTGTGGGGATGTTTCAGCTTATCAAGGGAAGGTAAACTTTACTTCATTGAAGGAACTATGAATGGCAGAAAATATCGTGAAATATTTGAAAAGCAACTCCTGCTTTCAGCTCATTTGTTAAAATTGAAACATGGATAAATCTTCCAACAAGACAACGATCCAAAGCATACTGCAAGCAAAATCAAGGATTGGTTGAGGATGAAGAAGGTAAACATTTTAGAATGACCGAGTCTATCTCTGGACATGAATCCGAACGAAAACTTGTGGAGGGAATTGAAATTGAAGATTCAGAAGAGAGGAGAATTGAAATTGAAGATTCCCAATAACATCGCTGAACTCAAGAAATTTGCATTGAAGAATGGAATAAGATTACACCCGAAACTTTTAAAGGCTGAGAATGAATTACTCTAAATGTCTCGAAGCCAAAATTAATCATAACCGCTATGTTCATGTAATTTTTTGTTCACGTATTTATTATACATGTTCTTGAACATTTTTTGTATTAAATATTCCTGGGTTTTAGATGTATTAATCTTTTTATACAATTGTTAATATATAGTCCAATTTTCGTAGATGTACGTGGTCTAGACAGGTGGAATCTGGTGATATATTTAGCGTGTTGTATTATTATTTCGTGTGTTTGTGAATACGCTGACTTACACTCGAGCACATTTTTTCTGTCTAAGTGAAATAGGTTGTGACAATTATTATTCATGTTCAATTATAATTCTTGTCAAATTCGACATGAAATTAAACTCTTATTAGTTTATCTGAAAAATAAATTTACACAGTTTATGCTAATTGTTAGGCTTGTCTTCCGAAATTTTACACTACCGGTCTTGTGAAAGTAGTATTCAAGTATCGGAGTATCGGCTAAGATCCTTCATTTTTTTTGACGCCGATACCGTTACCTCTAAAAAGCCCGAAATTGCCGATACCGATGCTATCGGTACATCTCTCTAGCTTGTTATCCAGTCTCTCTTGCTAGTGTCTGTGGTGCTCTTATCAGCATTTATTGAGCTTGTGGTGCAAAAGCAATAGTGTCTGCTTTATTTCGGCGTTACCATGAATCGTATTACCTTGCCTTATGTCCCTGTCCGTCACACCCTGTGGTCGTCGGATTGAAATCATCCATTGTTTGTATTCTCATGTTAGACATTTCTACATTGCTATCAACAGTCATTTTACTGGAGTTGTTAGAACTAGTAATGTTATCACTAGGAGCGTCACCGCTCGTGGTTGTTGCATTACCATTCAAGGTCTCACTGGAAAGCACACCTACTGATAGAGGGAACTTCTCACCTTTTGTAAACTACCGACTGCCGTAAGAGTATCAGGTCCTGGGCTTCCTGTACCAGTTATGCATTGTCATTTATTTGAGCAGGTGTGGCAGAAACAAGTGACGTTGCTGAGCACAGCCCTCGTGTCCCGCACGGGGGCGTGGCCAGATCGTGTATCCGGGCTACTGAGTGCCTTGTTGACGCTCATCACCGCCCTGGCGCAGCGTAGCTCCGCCTTCAACTGCCACGCCCACACCCACAAAGAGGTGAGTCTGCTTCTCCCTCATATTTTAGCGGTTTTTAGCACCACTAGCAAGTCCATTGGACATCTTAGAACTTCATTAATTTAAACGTAGATAGCAAGTACAAAATTGGAACCTCAGTCGTACTCGTTCATTACGTAGCTTTGTTGACGTTTGGATAAATTTGATGAGGAAATTTAGACATGAATTCTTGTTTCAAGTGGCCAACGATGGTCTACTGAGTGATCAAAAATACCCATGTTTTTAACAAATTGAATTTCAATTTTTTATTTATGCAAGAAAATTATGCCAATCGATGGTAATCTTCTTGAAGGAGCTTGTGGTATGGACGTACCATATTGTGGACGATTTACTGACGACTTGATTTGCATTGCGGTTGTGCGGTCACGTTCTCCTTAGTCAATTTGTTCTCGGTGTATCATCACACGCTCGCATCAACGATGTTTGTGATGGAGAAGCACATGCTTCTTGTTGTGACCTCGTGAGCAGGTTGCGTTTATCTCTTGAGCCTGGGCTGAACACTTGCGTGTGTGCGTGAGCTTGAGACGCGAGTCCAGCTGCTGCGCTCATGTCCTCGGACGAGGAACGGTATCCAAATCGCACTTTTCCATCGTGATTTTTGTGGCAGTTGAAGTGAATTTGGTGCTGTGTGCAGGTGCTGACGAGCTGCTGCCTGAGCATGGAGCAGCTGCTGCGCAAGCTGCACCCGCTGCGCCGCGACCTGCACCACGTGCTGCACCTCACCGCCGGCAGCATCATCAGCGCGCTGCAGCAACACAACGTCATCCCCCCCGTCAGGGTGAGGAGCGGGGTGTGGGGAGTGTTGCATGTCCTGTGGTCTGCAGCACCTACTCCATTTCCAGTTGTGCTGCAGAACTTCACTTCTCCAAGTCTATGTTTGCTTGCAGAAAGTTAGCGTCAGTTACCGCTTGTTACGGAGCTGCCATCTTGTATAGCAGCATCCTATCACAAATGTTCGGCTGACATCTTCATGCAATGCAGTCTTTAGCATGTGTATCTTTAGCTCTCCGTATCAGGGCCACATTTATGGTTACTCTAGTGTACTTCAGAACAGGAGATTTGATTATTATGCAACAACAAACTTGACCCTCGAAAATGGGGCTTTTTCAAGTTCCATATTTCTTCTATGTCGATAAAGAACTCGGGTACGAAGATTTGATGCGCTTTCGAGACCATGCTGTTTTTATTACTCTCGCATTTCCCATGGGGCGACTGTCATCGCTTCAACAGGTGGATACATTTGTCATAATCTTTTATCTTTAAGAGGATGTTCTCCCTGTTTCACATAAATCACGTTGTTCGTGGTGCAGAAACGTTTATGTTGTAATAATAATTTCATCATTCCAGAGCGTGCTCGACGCTGAAATCTACAAGCTGCTGAAGATGTGCAGTCCGACAGGCCTTGATCACCTCGCAGTCGCCCTGCCCGCGGAGACGCGCCCTCTGTTCCACCACTACCGCAACAACTTCAAGAAATATTATGCGGTGAACCATTCGAAGGAATGAAGTGGATGCCTGTTCTTTGTGTATCATTTATTCCTCGATTTGTAAAAGTCAGCCCTACCTCTCGTTAGGAGACAATTTTTCTATGCGTTACCGTTTTTTTTTGCAAGCAATCGGAGAAACTCAAAATAAAGCTTAACATCTGTCAAAACATTTTGTGCAAATTGACCGTTACGTCTATGAATATGATCTGAACAATTTCGAAGTTTTCAAGAAAGGTCTCTCGGAGAAGTGTGGAGCGCAAGATGCAGTCGAGGCGACATGGTAAAGCCCAAAACCTGTTGGCAAAACTTACACTAATGTCCTTCAGACAACCCATCCTTCCGGAATATATCGGCACTTCAGAAGAACAAGCGATATCAAAGTGTACGAAATAAAACCTGGACCAATGATGTATAAAAGATGCCAAGAATACGGCCATGGAAAGAAATAGAAGAAGATAATGTTCTCTGATCCGCAAACTTAATTAGAAGAAAAATGTTGATTGTAACACATCGCTAACAAAGATTTAAATAAGGTTCATCGAGATAATGTGTACATAATTAACTATGCGTTAGTCTGTGATTCTCAGGTGAACACCGAGAAATTTAACACTTTCTACGGTTGGTATGGCCTTTCCTTCCAATTGCAGCGTTGGTATCATTACAGGCTCGCTCCCTTTATAAAATGGCATTTATATTTTATTTTTTTACCCAACGACTCATGACAGACGCACTTTCACACTTCACTCCATTCACATCTTTCATTCTCTTTCATTCATCACAGTTTCAGGCGTACAGGACACAGACAATGATAATGTCCTGTTTGTGGGGGTGAACATTAATCTTACCACTTGACACACAGTCACGACACGCAACTTCTCTGAATTGGGAGAATCGCCCGCAGTGTTCAGGCGAGCGCCTTCATGAAAATGAGCCCTCAGTAAACTCCTGCCTGATCTCGCGTTGACATTCGACACACCGCAGAAATGTGGAGAAAAGAAACACCAGGAAATATACATCCTTTAATATCATATAAAATGAGACATGAGCCGCTATCATGCACACTAAACCTGCAGAGATACACAATACGTACAATATATTCTACAATTGCCTACTTAAACGAAGAATATTTACAAGGAAGATCACAAACAGAACAGAACGAGAATTGAACAAGAATTATCACTCTTTGCAAAGAGGTTGTGAACGCTGCCTCGAACACTCCACACGCAGTATGTATGGCAGGTTGAGGCTCTATTTCAATTGCAAAGACGTTTTCACTGAAGATCGAAAATGGCCCATTCAGAATAAACTAAGGAAAATGTGGTATCTATTCACAAGGTGTGTTTCCACACATAATATCTACGGATAGGAACCGCAAGTAAAGAAGAAGGACAGATCAAGAAAATATTACAAAGAAAGTGTGAAAACAAAGTAAAGATTAGATTAGATGCTATTTTGAGCCTCTCAAACCGTAAAAAAAAAAGCATTCCGAAGAGAGGAAGGAGGAAGGCACCATTTAGAATGGAGATAATGGAATGCGAAATCTATGCAAAAGGGGCATAGAAACAGTAAGTTAAGAAATCAGTTTATGAAACTAGATAAAAGTTGAAGAGGAAAGAAGTAGGTGCTGAAAAACAGGACAGCAGTAAACCGAAAAAAGGCGGTCCTTAACATAACAAAGAACCTTTTATTTCAACAAAAGGAAGGCCTACCCAACTCTCAGCTCAGGCTCTCATACATTTTCTTCCTGGGAGTGCTAACTCTCACAGACACAATAGTTGTATCCCCCTGTGGGGTGAAATCAAAGAATGTCGCGCACGACTACCTACAGCTGAGGTAACTCAACAATACGCCCCTAGGGGCGTCAGTCCCCTTAGGTGGGATAGAAAAACCTAACCTAAACCTATTGCCTATATGTCTCCAGATGGGTCCAGTACCCAAAAGCCGCGTCGGCTGCAGACTGCACTGTTCCTCCCCCCCCCCCCCCCCCCCCCCCCC
>JACJUY010003447.1:3957-24343 GCA_014220935.1 Platorchestia sp. MABIK
CAGTGCAAACTGTCAAGTATTCTCACAGTGCAAACTGTCAAGTATTCTCACCGTGCAAACCGTCAAGTATTCTCACAGTGCAAACTGTCAAGTATTCTCACAGTGCAAACTGTCAAGTATTCTCACAGTGCAAACTGTCAAGTATTCTCACAGTGCAAACTGTCAAGTATTCTCACAGTGCAAACTGTCAAGTATTCTCACAGTGCAAACCGTCAAGTATTCTCACAGTGCCAACTAATATTAGCGTCGAACTAGATTTGCACCACAACGCATCCAAACCACACGCGACAGCGAGCACGTTTCAACAGTCGCTTCTCGCAACATCGGACCTTAAATCGAACTTTTGGTTTCATCGACCTGATCACGATATAGACTAGACCAGGGGTCCGCAAAACTACTCAAAGTGGGGTCCGCAAAATTCAACGAATTCAACAGAGGATGCATATGTATATTAAATGTATAGATATATTTTTTCCAGAGGGGAACACAAATGTGAGGAAGTCCTGAGCTTATTTTCTGTAATAAAAAGTTGAAAAAAGTTTGAGAGCCCCTGCTCTAGACCATTATTCCACGATGCAGTTCACGAAATAAGCTCTCGACCATTATTCCAAGATGCAGCCTCTCGACCATTATTCCACGATCCAGGCCCTCGAGTAGATAAAATTTTACTGTAATGCGCTCACGGAATTTAGAAATTTGGTACCTTGAATCACTATAGGAACACATTTATAAACGTTTTACAAGGATATCATTTTGCTCGCTGATGCGTAATTTTCTAGTTATTCAACTTTGAAGTGATTAGAACGTCCTATATAGAAGTGACGAAATGGACACGTGAATATGCTACAATACGGTATTGACGTAACGATGGGTAATGTTAGGTAAAGTTAAGTTAATTAGATAAACTAACCCAAATAAACCTGAAATTATTTAACTTAGCCATACCGAGGCTGATGTTCTTGCGCCAAGAATATGGGCTGTTCCAACAATGCGGCGATTACGTAACCGACCATATAATGTTATTCCTACCTGAACGCTATGAATGTTATACCTCGAAAATTACGCATTAGCGAGCAAAATGTCATTCATGTAAAACGTCTTTAAACGTGTTCTTTTATCGATTTTTGGGAACAAAATTATTAAAATCTTTGAGCGCATTAAAGTATAATTTGGCCCTGGACTATTATTCCACGATTCAGGCTCCCGACCATTATTCCACGATACAGATCACGATACAGGCCTTCGACCATTATTCCACGATACAGTTCACGATCCAGGCTCTCGACCACCATTGCGATGAGCACGCGCGGGAAAGTGCTAAGTACAGCAGCTCAAGAAGTGGCGCCGCTTCTAACGCTTTCGATTCGGCGTGAAGTGTTGAGCGGTGACGAGCTATGACACGTCGTTCTACGTGCTCTTAATCGAAGGTGCATGATTTTTGTTAAGAAAGAACTTCAATTATTTGACGCAACATTCTGACGTGCACGGCTGCTATCAAGAAAGTACTTTAGTATCTGACGTGCACAATTTTTATTAAGAAAGAGCTTTATAATTTGACGCAATATTCTGACATGCACGTTTTTACTAAAAAGGACAAATAAGTGGGCGTGCACAATTTTTATTAAGAATGAATTTCAATAATCTGACGTGCATGACTGTTATTAAGAAAGAACTTCAAATGATCTGCGGTCAAATGACCTCTCTTTTTGCTAGAGTTATTAATTGCTGCGAATGAATCACAAGATTTAAGAAAAATTTGAATTGGGTTATGCAATTTTATACAACGGGTAAATCTGTGCTGTGCAGTTTTTCTGTGCACAGTATCTGTGCAGTATTTCTTACGCTCTCTTTTAAATGGTAATGATGGTTTTTAAAATGAAAAATCGAGCGTTACATGCGAATAAAAACACACTCGACGCATATAAGGTAAAAAAATCTAAAATTACATTACACTATGTTAAATGATGACTGTCATATCCTGGTAAAGTTATATTTGGAGACATTTTAAACAACACGTTCACAGCGTTTCCGTGGTTGTTAACGGGTGGTTAGGTTGTAAGTGGCAGAATAGGGAAATCGACTTCACTCCACTAATACATTTTTATCCTTCCTAAGAAATATGAAAATACAATTGCGTGATATTTCATCTCGTACAACAGTCCGTTTAACCCTTTCGTAGCGACTGATACATAAATGTCCCACCAATTTCATCATAGGCTAAATATTGTCCTTACTACAAAAGTCATTCATTCATACCGGTACGTGAATGAGCAATTCACTTGTTGGTTCACATATGGCCCAATACGCGGGGAACGTGTTAATTAAGGTAGAAAAAATAACCCCGTGTCCGTTCGAAAATGCAAGATNTGTTTAACATTACAAACGTCAAGCTTAAAACGTTATTCTACCAAACAGGGTAGAGACACAACGAAAACACATCTCTCGGTCACAACTACACAAAATTAACTGAACTGTAACAAAAAATTCACTTACTATTACCTTCCACTTGCTTTTTACTTTCCCAACCACCGAAACGCTTTTCTATCACAAGCACTCTGAAAAAACATGGTCTTACATACGGTATAGTAACAGGCTCATCACATACACATGTATCACATTTTTGCTATCCGGCTACAGCACCAGCACTTTCGCAACACCGCGCATTGCATCGTTTGAAATCACACGAGACGAGCGCAACACAACCTCTCTGACCGAAGGCTCGCAGGCCTTTGGTCTGGTGGTTGACTGTTGAGAGCTCAATGCGCTCCGATCCGGTCGATTTGACTTCCGCGCCCGGAATGACAGCGATTCCGAGCGTTAGACATGGCGCGTGAAACGAGTTACAACCTTCAAATAAAGAATCTCGCTCTAGTTTGCATGTGACAGGATTATGCTGTCTTGTCAAGTCGCGCACCCGTCTGATCTGAACCGGTATAAAATTCTAAATAAGCTAATTTCTAAGCCCTCTACCGTCAACGTGGATCTCGAAATCCACTTTCATAAACAGCTTTAATATATTTTATTCCTTGGGAAATTTGTCTCCTAATGTGTTCTTTGAAGTTCATTGTCGAGTGGCAGTCACTTGAACTTCCTCGTTTTGATGTCGGTGTCTACTGTCTACATGATGCCGGTGCCAGTTTAATGGTGGTGGTTGTGATAACAGTCATATGTGTGCATAATGCGGACGTTAAAGGGTTAATGATGGTGGTTGTGATAACGGTAATATGAATACAAAATGCGGACGTTAAAGGGTTAATGATGGTGGTTGTGATAACGGTAATATGAGTACAAAATGCGGACGTTCAAGGGTTAATGATGGTGATTGTGATAACGGTAATATGAATACAAAATGCGGACGTTCAAGGGTTAATGATGGTGATTGTGATAACGGTAATATGAATACAAAATGCGGACATTCAAGGGTTAATGATGGTGATTGTGATAACGGTAATATGAATACAAAATGCGGACGTTCAAGGGTTAATGATGGTGATTGTGATAACGTTAATATGAATACAAAATGCGGACGTTCAAGGGTTAATGATGGTGATTGTGATAACGGTAATATGAATACAAAATGCGGACGTTCAAGGGTTAATGATGGTGATTGTGATAACGGTAATATGAATACAAAATGCGGACGTTCAAGGGTTAATGATGGTGATTGTGATAACGGTAATATGAATTCAAAATGCAGACGTTCAAGGGTTAATGATGGTGATTGTGATAACGGTAATATGAATATAAAATGCGGACGTTCAAGGGTTAATGATGGTGATGGTGATAACGGTAATATGAGTACAAACTGCGGACGTTAAAGTTTTAAATCACGGCCATCAAGGGAGAGAATGGAACGCTTTAGAAAAAATTCCCCCCGCACCCTCTCCTTTCTCGTCCGTTTTCTACATCACCAGAGGAGCTGTTTGCTCAAGCAAAAGTACCTCGCAGGTGCTGGATTGAACTGGGACTTTTTTTCCACTCGGGCGCTCTGTCGCTAAAAATAAACCACGGCTAGATATGCTTTATCAATTATATTTTCAATACGGCGATCCGTCGAGAATCCCTATATGTGTGTACATGATGTTATTACTACATTTTAGCAATGCGCACAAAGTTTCTTTCAGAAGTATTTAATTAACTTGGTATTTTTAAGTTGCTCGGTTAAACGCCGAGTAGATATTCTGTTTTATTTTTCCAAATTCTCTTTCTATCAATCGTACAGACTTGAACGCAATCAGTAATAGATACACGAGTGGACTGCACCAGCATGCTGTACAAGGCGATGTTCTAGTGCAGGGGCTCCCAACCTTTCTATGACCTTGTACATCTTCATTATTTCGACAGATAGTATATATTCATTGTGTATAATATTTGAAAAAATACATTCAGTGAAAGATATAAATAAGTACATGGAAATAAATATTATAGTAAAATACTTTTTCTTTTGATTTTTAACATCAAATGTACCCCATCGGATAAGCAAATGTACTCCTAGGGGAACACGTACCCCTGGTTGGGAACCCCGGTTCTAGGGAATCTAAAAAAATTACCTTGAGGAGCCGCGTGGCGATTTCCCCGTTGGGTATAAGGGAAAACTCAAGCACAATTCCCCACTCAACCCAGGTGTCGGAAATGGGTACCGGCTGTACGGGGGAAACCGTCATGGTGTCCTAGTGTTAGTTATAAGGCATTTGAAAAACCAATACACAAGATGATATCAGGCTTGATTGGAAATAAAGCATCCTTAGATGCCGATGTTTGTTTGACCTACCTAAATAGTACTTCAACAATTGTCACAATGTTTCCATTCGCAAAGCCCGCTCTCAATGTGCTCGTGTTATGTAATGCAATCTAGGCTACCGAGTACCACCGTAACGCCTAAAGGAGTCGCCCTCTAAAATCAAACCAAGTTCTTACATTGCACATCATTACCCCGCTAACTAGTTATATCCGCGAGCGTCACGCTACGTTCGAAGTGCCAGCGCAGCAAAAATTCAAAAGGATGCTTAAAAAAGGATGCTTTATTCCAATCAAGCCTGATATAACTTGCATATTGGTTTTTCAAATGCCTTATAACTAACACCAGGACGCCATGACGGTTTCCCTCGTAAAGCCGGTACCCATTTCCGACACGTGGGGTATTGTGCTTGAGTTTTCCCTTATACCCAACGGGGAAAGTCGCTGCGTATCGCCAGGATTCGAACCTACGATACCTTCTCGGAAGGGCGCGTTCTTAACCACTCGGCTACGGCGAGACTATGATGCCTCTAACGCAATGCTGAGCTCGTAGACTGGAAGGTTCCAAGTTCATATTGCACCGTGCTACTCGCCTAATTTCATTTCGCCTATTCATTAAGCCGCCGTCACACGGAGACCAAATGGTAACGTTTCATCCGTCTACTGTCAGCGGCACTGGTCGATGTGTCCAGGGCCACGAAACAATCCGATTTCAGCCTTAGTTTAAACAAACTGGTCGCAAACTAAGGCTGAAATCTGACGGTTTCGTGGCGCATGACAGACCGAGTAGTACCGCAGAATTATGATGAAACGTTATCATTTGGTCGCCGTGTAACGGCGCCTAACTCGTTGATTCTGTTCCATGTATCACTTTTCGTTGGGGACAAGACCCTTTTCTTTTTTTTCCACGTACAATAAGTATGTGAGCATTTGAAGTACAATAAAAACTATTTTACGTTCTTCCATGTATCATCTTTTGGGGGTAATAAGTTTTTTTTTCTTTTTTCCCTACGTAAATCAAAGTACGTGAAAATTAAAAGCATGACAACGAAAAATGTTTGATTCTGTTCCATGTCTCACTTTTGGGGGGATATGACCCTTTTCTTTATGTACGTTGAAGTTTGCGAACATGAATAGTGGGACAAACGCCACACGAGTACCTATGTTTCACACCATTTCTCTGAACAAACTCAACACAAAGTTCCAATGCAATTCTTAACCCTTCACTGCTCGAGTTATTTTCAGAAATAAAAAAATTTCTAATTGCATGGAAGCTCTTTAATAGATATCGTTTTGAAATAGGTTTTAAATCGTAACAAAATGAATTTTTGTTTTGTAGTGTAGTGTGTCTCGTCAGCGGTACAAACCGTTGAGATTCAATTGTCTCATTTAATTATTTCTATTTAACAGCTAAAATCTGTGTCGTGTTCAACGCCCCACGCAGTGAAGGAATAAAATAGCTTTCCTCCCGAAAAAGCGCTAACTCTGCGTAAATAGAAATACTCAAGTCTTTCACACGGTAGAAAGCGTTCATTTATCAAAAATATCTTCGATTTCAGACCAATTCTGTACTTCTATTTTTCTAATTCAATATCGATCAATATTGTTAATTGTTAATTCAATATTTTTTATTCAGAATCAATATTCTAATATTGATACTTGATTATAATAATTCCTAAATGAGGGAAGGAAATAATGGCACAGCAACATAAATTCATTTATATATATTGATGTGGAGAAAGCAGTTTAGAATAGTTATATAAGACACGGAATCTAAAACATATGCATATATATGTATAAGGCAATGTCGTCAATATTTTACGAATCTAAGAACCATAAGCTAAACTGATTACAATCCCTACGTAATATCTAACTAAAACAATAAAAAGTTAACATCTTTACTTCAATGGCGACAAGTTACTAACAATGAAATCTAGTAAAAAATACTTCACTCGTAAGTAGATACGAGAAATAAAATCTCAAAAGAAGGGAATAAGAGAGACAGGAAGGATGAAAGACGATAGGAACCGGCGAGAAAACAACCGTATACAAATGACAATGAGGGAAGGAAGGATTGAGCAGAAGTCTACGGGTTCCTCGCACCACCGTTCACTGCACGCATACTGAAAAATAAGTTTATTTAAAAGAGAAAAAAAAGTGGTCTCGGTCAAAGGAGACGAAAAGGTCAAATTACTACGATGAAAGAGCGTACGCGTCACGCAATATATGGACTGTGTTTCACACTTTTACAAAATTATTACGCTTTATTCGCCCAATTACACTAAAACAAAATTAAACTTTCATGATTATACAAAATTATTAGGCTTTATTTGTTAAATAAAACTTATTCGCACGACCTGCAATCGCCTACTCTAAAAATTTAAAGAGAAAAATTATCAAGGAATCGTTCCAGCAATGATGATTAAACTATCAAAGTGACAGAAGGGTATTTAGATGACCAACACATTTCGTAATTCGAACGAAAGAAATACTTTACTCACTTATGAGCCACGAATAACCTTCCTTTGAGAAGAAATTCATAGAATTAAAACCAATAGTCTAAAAACATAATATTTAAAGCCTTTTTCCGAGGTACAAATTCCATTTAAGATTACGGTTCCCCGGGAACCACTGGGAGGAAGGCAGGACAATCCAAACGTACACGAGCTAAAGCAAATGAAGTTCATCGCGTACAAAACGAACAAACTTCAAGATGCGGCATTATCGTCCAGGAATGAAGCCTTGTAAGAGAACAATACCTGTAAGAATAATGGGAAGACTTAACCCAAAATAAACCCTTTTACTTAGCTAAACTGAAGAAAAAGAAATAGGTCAATGAATAAAGATGGACAAAGAAACACCCAACCGAGTGTTTCATACCTGCAAGAATAACAGAAAGCCTAACCAAAAAGAAAAAGGTTTTACTGATCTCAACTGAAGCAAAAGAGATACAACAATGAATTAACCCGTGGATGCACGGTGGGGTCAAACTGAATTTTAAACTCAAATAATTAGGTTTTATCCATATATTTGAATACATGCCTTGTGACTCTCCCCAAATAACTGAAACTGGTAAACCTTTAAATGCTTTGTTACTTTAATAAAAAGGCTGGGGGTCGAATAGAACCCACGGTGTAAGTTTGTTTGAACTAATATCGTGCATCCACGGGTTAAGAGAGGCAAGAAAACTGAATTAAGACAGGCGAGAAACCACCCACCTGAGTCTCTATGCCTGCAAGAATAACGGGAAGCCTAACCAAAAAGAAACCCACTATCTCAACTGAAGTAAAAGAGATACACCAATGAAGAGAGACGGGCGAGAGAACGTCAACTTGAGACAGAAGCATCAAGGTCAATATAACTCGAGACAAATGAGAGTAAGAATTAATGTTGCACCTATAATTAGTTGGACCACTGAGCTACATGATCGAGTAGAAAGATCACGAAAAATTGTAAGAAATGAAGAAGATAACAAGAGCAACATCATAAAACAGCAACAATATCTGCCGCCCTATATTACATATTTCAACAAATTCCTGTTCTCACGACATGTGTGATGCACTTGACCAAGTACACTCGGTTATCTCACAATCATTCGGTGTGACTTAGGATTACATTTCACTCTATTCGGATATTTCACAATTTTCTCAAGTTAAGATGGGCGTCTTTCTTCTGAGGATTGAACCCAAGAGCCAATAGGAAGCGAGCTTCGCGTGGAACACCTCAATTCAGTGGCCAATCAGAGCGAGTTTTCAATTTTTTCGATGTTTTAAGAAGTGTGAACAGAAGCAGGGTCTAGTTTTTGCATTCATTCAACCCCGAAATGAAACCAATCACAACGCTTCATGACTCAGGCCACGACACAACTGCTACCTCATCGAACACCCAGTAAACAAACCTGGCATTTCACAGTTCCTTGAGATACGAAAGTCGAAGGGCTCATCATTCTTCCATGTGTCAAGAATCAAACTTCAATTCAAGGCTAAAGTAGCAGCGCCACAAAAATAAAAGAAACGCCACCCAATAGAAGTTTTCTATCAGGAGTAACATCCACACAAACGCACTCACCTTTTCATTCCCTTACTTGCATTGCAAAAGTTTGGAAATTCACAACACTAAAAAAAAAAGGTATGATGACTACTGTAAGAAGCAGATTTTCGTCCCAGTCAAAGAGAAGCACGAGGGAGCACTAAAACACAACCAAGATTGTATGTAAAATATACAACTTTCTAACGATGGCATATAAAATCGTTAAAACCACACTACTTTCATAATGAGCTAAATGAATAGAACATATAATAAACCAAACAAGAAGACTACATCACCAAAAGGAAACCGCAACACCAGACAACGATCTTTCATCTTTCAGGAAGCGAAGTTCCAGCGTACATTTCATCCGAAGAGGATACAAATTAACGATTATTATTGCAAGTTCTTGAGAGGTGAATGTGAAATTTAACGATGCACTAAGGAACGCGTGCATCGACCGCACAAGCCCGCATCCTCTACATGCTATTGCACGACAACAAAGTTGTCTTTTGCACTCAGCGTTACTTGAACAACGCGGCTGATCATTATGAGAAACAGCAGATCTTGAGAAAAAGAAGCCCTGTGGTCTTGGATATCAATTCCAAATACCACGAGATAGAGAATAGGAATGAACTGAAATTTTTATCAACATGTCAAGAAAAATGAAGCCCTGTAGTCTGATATCGGTCCATGATATAAATTTCAAAGGCCACGATTTAACGTTGAACTGATATTTTGATCAATATGCTTAGTAGATTTTATCTACAGACACTCGAGAAGCGTAATTTCGGATACTCGAGAAGCGTAATTTCGGACACTTGAGAAGCGTAATTTCGGACACTCGAGAAGCGAAATTTTGTACCGAATTTTATAATAAATTTCTCAGAACCCCAGCCTCTCGCAGATTCAATCTCCTCTAGAATGAGGAACAAGCGCAAGCAACCAACCACCTTAATAATAAAATCTATCACTAAGTCTACGGGAATCACACTAAACATTTCATAGAAAACAACTACTGTGCTTCCTGATACGTTTGGACGACTGGAACGTTTATGGTCAGACAGGGGAACGTTCAGAGAAAGAAAGTACAACACAAGGCAAGAGTAGAATCGGAAGCGATACATAAAACACTGAAATATATTTTCAAACGATTTCTGGAGGACAAAAAATGTTCCACGACTTGAAACCGTTCAATCATTGGACAAGCCCAAATTTTTCGAATAAAATCAAACTCTAATCCAAAGGATAACACAATGAATGGAGAATATCTGAGCGCGAATATATGAATTTCTAGAGCGCTAAATCATTGACAAAGAAAGATCACTAAATCGAGACAACTGAAGCATACAGAGCTGCATGAAACAAAGTGTATAGGTCCATTAACACCGTGAAAAGAACTTCAAAACAAAACTCACCGACCACCAACCCTGTACTGCCAGCGCTTAAAATTGGAGCAAAATTGATCACAAGAGCTTAAAAAAAATAATCTGTAACACTGGACACAACACGTCCGAGAGCCGACCCAGATATTCGAGAGGGGCGATAGAAAAACAGGTTAGTCAGAATGTAGACAGGGCAACCTGTATCAGCCTGTCTTCCCAGGTATGTGAAGGTCCAATGCAGACAGGACAACCCGCACCAGCCTGCCTCATCAGGTATGTGAAGGTCCAATGAAGACAGGACAACCCGCATCAGCCTGCCTCATCAGGCATGTGAAGGTCCAATGCAGGCATCCCATTGATGTTCAGCAAACTAACGGTGCGGTAGAATTTCCATTATAGGCGTAAATTCAAGTACCTGACAGAGATGACACGTGCTCCCGTAACTTGCGGGACTTGCAATTGAGCTGCAGCAATCTTGTGATGCTTCCCTCATCTCAGTTCTCGGACAGAACAAATGCACGGAGCTACGGCTATTTTTTTACAACTGTAGGAACAAAGACGGTCCGTCGCTACCTCATCAACACCAGGTGTTTCAGCGTTATCATTAGGTGTTCAGTCAATAAGTGGTAGTATTTAGTATGGTAAACACTTGCACTTGAACTGCCACGTGAGTAAGGTTGGCCTACTTAAGTGACGTACAAAGCAGTACACCGGTCACTATCGCTGGCCGTCACGATCTTTGCCTCAATTTAATGAACTTCTACGTAGCTCTCCCATGTCACTGATACCAACCGACAACATCCACCAACATGCTATGCAAATGACGGAAGGTTTCTGACAGAAGAATTTAAAAATCCAATACACAAGACGACGAAAAACACGAGTTACATCAAAGTGTAAAAACATCAATTTTACGCGTGTAAAAACACCCATTTTCTCTGCAACACCGATGAAACCAACACGATACCGAGTGCGGAGGCTAAATCACAGGTTCTGTTACACAAAGACAAGCACTTCCTTCACCTCTCCGTAGTTGCTGGAGTGAAGCTGAACGAGCCTGATGGAGTGGCCAATAATGAGAGTGTCTATAATGGAGTGGGAAATAGTGTGAGTGTCTATAATGGAGTGGGAAATGGTGTGAGTGTCAATAATGGAGTGGGAAATGGTGTGTCAATAATGGAGTGGGAAATGGTGTGTCAAGAATGGAGTGGGAAATGGTGTGTCATTAGAGGTGTCCACCGACAAGCAGAACATTGGCCGTAGAGAAGACTAAGAGAACTTCAGTCCACAAAGAATGTTTTGCATACTGTAGTGATAATGCGACCAATTATCAAGAATTTATATTGAAATTGATGATACATTCAATACACCCGAAAATAATAATAATAATAAATTTAGGGTTGGGTTTCCACCAGGGTCACCAGCAATTTGCAACTATGGACCCCCCTAGTTTACACTAGGTATACACCCGAAAAGACGGACTTAAATGAGGTAAAGAGGTTGAGGATATAAACTTTAAAATTCTGTTTTTGCAGGAAAGTTTTTAAGTTAACTTTTCTTATAGCGATTAAACAACCCCGAGAAAGAAATGACAGTGATATTTCTACATGCAAGTCTTAAGGTAAGTTTTTTATAGAGACAAAACAATTTCGAGGATGAAATAGAGTGACATGGATATTGGAAATAAAACGGTTTCTTTTATTCGTCAAGAAAAGAGGGAACTATAATGGCTTCATCTCTTTGTCGATGCTGATCTTAATGCTGAATCTCATCGCCCGAACAGATTATAGAAGAGTAAGTTGGTTGAGTGACTCCACCAAAAAAGCACAGTTCAGTGACCACACCAAGCCAATAAGTGTAAATAATCCGAGAGCGTTCGACTTTAGCATCAGGTAACATTGCTAAACTCGAGACAAATTTGCCAGATAATCAAGAAACCAACCACAACAATACTCGTGTCAACGGACACACACAAACAAGATAATACGAAAAACATAAGCCGAAGAGTAGAACTTTTCTTACATAACCCTAATTCAACAAGCTATATCATACCTGTGGAGAAATAGGCAACCACGTAGTGCCGACGCCTCGCGAGCTGGATATGAAAATTGTGCACTTGGGTGACGGTTTAGAAAGAGCAGCCGATACACCGACTTAACTGGCCGAAGAATCAGATCTCGGTTTGTCTTCAGTGAGAACGAGGTTATGTTTGAACTGAAACAAGATCATAAGGATTTCAACTAACATATGATTGAAGTCGTTTGGAAGGATCTTGTATTCGTTATAAAGATGAGCTCTCAAGCAGTTTGGGATGACCTTTTCGAGGATATCATGCAGACGTTCACCTCTTAAACACTCACTTGAGCGACAACATTTCCAAGCGAGAACACCACAGCAGAAATAAATATTGGTCAGTAAGGCAATTTGGACAAATGCAGAAAATTGGTCAACTTCTTCGTATGACACCCTTACCCATTTCTGGCTGCTGCCACTAACTTAACTAGCGCTGCAGACACACGTTGGGCCATACCCCCATAGCTACTCCACTGCACCAACCGACATACAAACGAAGCTCGGAACAACTCGGTGTTATGAGAACGTGTAAACAGAACCTCAGTAGCCGACCCAAATACGAAGTTTTTTATGGTGTACAAGTGTGAACAGAACCTTAACAGCCGGCCAATATACATAGAATGGTTTTTATAGCATATGGGTACGAACAGAATAATCTTAACCGCCTATCCAAATGTGACGAGGTTTTTTATAGCGTGGAAGTGTCAATAGAATCTTAATAGCCTGCACAAACGCAACAAGGTTTTTTATGATGCATAAATAGGTGATTAGGTCATACGACGATGGAATACAAGAGCTCGTAACCGAGCACGAGTTTTGACAACCACAGTTGCCACATCGGCTACTTTCAAGCCAAAATACTCAAGTTAGGGCTTTTGTTGACATAAAATTAAACCACTCAGCAACTCACTGTTCAATTTGACCACAATGAACTAGCGGGGTTGCAAGACCAGAACCAAACATTTGTCTTTAGAAAATCACCAAAAAAAGCATCGATTTGGGTATCTTGATCCAAAGAAGTAACCTCGTAACTCAGCCCTAAACACAGCACCAACACCAGCTTTCTTGACAGGTCGTTAAGAGAAAGTTGGTGCGGATCTCCAGTGCAGGTAAGGATGTATGCTAGATTTTGACTCTAAAGCCATGCATAATAATTAGCATTTGATAACAGAATATAAAGGAACCACACAGAAGTGAGAAAGACAGACAGGCTTCACACCAGAAGACAACGCCGAGAAGCTGGAACCTGAAGAAGAAGCACGACCGTCCAAAAATTACTACATTGATCATAACAGTATCGAAGGGTGTTGACAAAATGAACATTAGAGCACGAGTCTTCAATAATAATATTCATAATAGTATAGCAGCGCTTTGACAACATGAACATTAGAGCACGCACGCGAGTCCTCTAGAGACGAATGTTGAACTTTGACAACACTGCCTCATAAAATGATGGCACAGAAATTTAGGAGTTGCACAGACCTAAGATTGGGTAAGAATTTCTCAGAGGCATTTCCAGGGGATAATTTGTATGTAAAGAAAAAATCGCTCTACAAATCCCTCAACGGCACTCACTGGCTGAACAGACATGATGAATCTCACTGGCTAATGTTTGCTATTTGCGCACCAAGTGTAGTAACATTTAGCACGTAAACACTTGCACTTGAGCTGCCAGGTGAAAAATGTAGACCTAAATAAGTGACGTTGTGAAGAGCACACTAATTTGTAGGCAATCACAACCGCATCGCTATCCTGTACTAGCAGCATGATGTCAACCGTAAACTATCTCGTGCCAGCAGCATGATGTCAACCGCATACTATCTAGTGCCAGGAGCATGATGTCAACCGCATACTATCTCGTGCCAGGAGTTTGATGTCAACCGCATACTATCTCGTGCCAGGAGTTTGATGTCAACCGCATCCTATCTCATGCCAGGAGTATGATATCAACCGCATACTATCTCATGCCAGGAGTATGATGACAACCACACCCAGTATTGCTGAGCTCCAATTACGGAAGGAAAATCTAGCGCTGCTCATTTGAACAGAGCAGGAGAAATATATAACGAAGAAGTGTTAGGACACTCGTTGGTGTACACAAAATGAAACGTTGTCCAGAAGCAAAGCAAACAAAAGACATCTGGTAGCAGAGAGCCAGGGAATGGAAATTAGAACAAAGAGGTTTCATGAAATGTAGGACAAGATCTTGATAGATTGTTTCAAGGACCTCGAAGTGAAAGAAACCAAGCATCAGAAGAACAAAGAGGTGAAGTGAAATGAAGAATTATGTCTTGATTAACGGTTTCAAGGACCTCGAAATGAAAAGAAACCAAGCATCGGGAAGTGCCACGTGCACTTCCAGAGAAAAAACGACACAATTAAAATGTAACACAAAAGAAAGTTAGGTGCCTCACGAAAACAAAGGACCTCAGTACGGCTGCACCCCACCGTCAACAACAGCAACACACATCTCTGTCCCCGCCACCACAACCACAAAATGTGCCCCATCAACATTACCCAGTTTAACTTTTCCGCCGAGTCATCAATAATTAGCGACATCTTAACATAACTTTTGCATATGGCGGCCAAAATTGTACGACCTTTCAGCAGAGTCATCAATAATTAACGGCGTCCAAGCATAACTTCTGCATAGGGCAGCCAGAATTGTAGAACTTTCCCGCCGAATCATCAATAATTAGCGCCATTCTAATACAACTTCTGCGTAGGGCGGCCAAAATCGTAGCTGCGGCGGCGAAAAAGTTATAACTGGGTATGGTGGGTAACCTTTTTTACTTCCAGTGAAGCTTCTACTCTTCTCACAGTACGGAAGACTGCAGGTCTATTTTTGGTCAAACAACGTTCAAGAGGCGGATGCCCCGAATATAACTGAGAAGTCCATACCAGCAACGCTGTCTCTCGTAGGAGAGTTGCCCATTATCGCAACATCCGACAGCCCAGCATTTACCGAGCAGACACAGCCCTTACGCCACTCGGTGCGACACAATCAAGAGGCCAAATTTCAGTTGTCCGGACGCTCCAAAATCAATTGACCACATTTCAGTTGTCCGGGTGCCCCAAAATCAAGTGACCACATTTCAGTTGTCCGGACACCCCAAAATCAAGCGACCAAATTTCAGTTTTCCTCCGTTTGGGGGATGTGAACTTGCCAGTCTTGCCTGATGCGTTAGTCCACCCCAGCAAAGCCGACGGTGCCCTCGATGGCTTTGATCAGCTTCTGGCGGAGGTCGTGGTAGGACTGGTACGCGGGAAGGTCTAGCCGATTGAAGCTGCACATCAGGTAATTGTTGTCAAGAGGGTGCAAGTCAGGGTTGTGCGATCGGCATTTCACCTACATTGAAATTGTTCAATCTGAGCTTTACGCTTAATCCTATTAGGCAATCAAAACTGCACATCCAATTATTGTTGTCATGAGGGTGGAAGTCAGGGTTGTGGGATTGGCATTACACGTAGTTGGAAATTGTTCAATTTGGGCTCTATATCAAATACTACTGGGCAATTGAAGAAGCATCAAGCACTTTGGATCTGAGATGATGAGTGTATTTTACTACAAAATTAAATGAGCAAAATAGCAAGTGAGAATATTTTCGATAGAAAATGACCAGCCTCGCTACCCTAGTATTGGTAATGAAATGAGGCGAGTGTAAGAGATGCAGTATAGCCAGTGCAAGTTCAGATTCAGAACAGAGATCACCCTAGTTGGTAGATTAGATTATAGGTTAGTTTAAGCCTCCCTAATCGCTAAAAAAAAAAGAGCGAATCAAAGGGAGAAGGCACCATTTAGTATGGAGATAAGGCAATGCGGAATCTATGCAGAAGAGGCTCAGAAACAGTTAGTTTGGAAAAAAGCTCATGAAACAAGATTAAAGTAGAAGAAGAAAGTAGTAAGTGCTGAAAAACAGGGCAGCAGTGAACCGAAAAAGGTGGTTTTTAACACAACAAAAAAAACATTTTGTTTGAACAAAAAGAAGGCCTTCCTAACTCTCAGCTCGGGCCCTCACATTTCCCCCTTGGGAGTGCTAATTCCCATAGATACAGTAATTGTATCCCCCTGAGGGGCTTTACAAGTTCAAGAAACATTGATGGTCGTAGGAAGAATTACACGTTACAAGATCATTCAAATAACCCCTCGTTACACCGACATTGGGTTATATACTGAGGGCGTCTTCACGTGACTCGTAAATAGAAATCTTTTATTACATCACAAAAGAAGAACAAAGAAGGAACACTGGCCCTCGCCCAAAAAGTTAGCACCACATCTCAGTTTACACTGGAAAAAAAAAGGGAGACTTACTCCTGAAGCAGTCACAGTCCTCTACGTTTTTTATACCACGAAAAGAAGCAGACACTGACAGATACAGCCACAACTTAAACACCTGACTTTTTTCACCATTGCAAGAAGAAGCAGCAGACAGACTATTACACACAGCCATTACAGTCTTCACTATCACACAGTCACACGAGAAAACTAAGCAGACACCTGGTTACACTATTACCAGAAGCAGCAGACACAACCATTACCATCTACACCATTACACAAGAAAATAAAGACACCTGCTTACACTATCAACAGAGGAATAGAATTGAAGGGGGGATTTTTGGGAAATCTTATGCGTGGAATAAAAAGGAGAACCAATGTAAAAGGGAACATTCTTTTGATAGCAAACGTCTCGGAATCTCTGATTCCATCATCACTGCTTTATAGTTTTTCTTTTAGTTTTTTTTCGCACTTTGTTCATTATCGTTTTTTGTTCTTTGTTTCACAGTACTGATACTGGAACCAGAGATTCCGGAACGTTTGCTATTGAAAGAATGTTCCCTTTCACTTTGGTTCTAATTTCTATTTCACCAGAAGAAGCAACACAGCCACCAGTCAGCATAATCCTACTACCACAGAGGAAGAAGCTGACCAGGTGTGGGAGCGGGGGTAGTTGGTGCTGTCGCCCCACATTTCGACGGTGAAGAAAGCAGACACATTATTGGACACAGCCATTACATTCTATACTACCACACATGCACACGAGAAAGCCAGCTGACCAGGTGTGGGAGCGGGGGTAGTTGGTGCTGTCGCCCCACATTTCGATGGTGAAGAGCTGGGGGCCGTTGCTGCCGTAGAGCTCCTTGAAGCCGTTCATCGGCACCCGCGACGTGCCCGTCACGAACTGCAGCAGCCGCGCCCGCATCTCGTTGTCGAATGACAACACCACCTGCGGCACGATACGGTCCTCTCGTTCACATGCACGCGTTACTTGCGCCACCGTGTGGTGCCATTTGTTCCACAGTGTGGTGGCATTTGCTCCACCACGTGTTCACATTTGCACCACCATGCGTTGATATTTGCACCACCGTGTGGTGGCATTTACTCCACAATGTGGTGGCATTTGCACCACCATGTGTTGATATTTGCACCACCATTTGTTGATATTTGCATCACCATGTGTTGACACGGTCCTCCCATACATCTGCATGCACTACTTGCACCACCACGTGTTGACTGTATAACCGAGATGTTCACACCATTCTCATCTTTTCACCAACCTCACCAGCATTTATCTACTGTTATCACCAGTATGATTTCACCATTCTTACCAGCATGCATTAACTATTGCCACCAGCATCTCCCTATGGTCCTCAATAGCATGTATTAACTGTTAGATATGATATCCATCCTGTATGTGGGAATGATGAACTGGGGAACATCGAATACATCGTCTCTGTACCGTCTTTGGTGGCGAAACGTTGTATATAATGATAATAATAATACCAGCACAAGTATATTCCACCCAAACACCACAGGAAGCCAACTAGACCCACCCTCCAGAACCACTGGATGACGATGTGGTTGGGGTGATACTCCCCCTTGTACACGGTGTTGGCGCGCCAGTCCTTCACGTCTATTGAGACGATGCCGCACATTAACAACTCAAGTTCGTTCTGAAACAAGCGAAAACATTTTAGCAAGGGAAACGATTATAAGTGAAAAGCTTTTAGTAAGAAGAGAGTTTTGACGGGACTAGAAATAGCACAGCTACAACTAATGCTACATTCATTCGGAAACGAAAGAAAACTATGCTTCCGTCAAAATAAAAATGGCACTTCTACAACTAGAGTGTCAATTCATTTTGGAATGGAGAAGAACAAATTAGGCAAGAGATTAGAAATAGCACGTCTACAACTGATGCCACCGATAAAGAGATGACAGCACACAAATTATGCTCTCACTTTTTAATATGAACAGGAATAGTTGAAAATGTAACACACAAGATGTGAGTGGAAAATTTTGAACCAGTTACCGAATTTGTAAATGAAGCAAATAATCACGGTACAGGAAACAAGGTAGGTTCCAACCAGTCTTTTTTTGTTGACGGTGCGGTTTTGGTGACGTCACGGCAACGAACCAATAGCAGCGCTGATATTGCATCTGGTAGCACTGCTACCCCCAAATCTAGCTACACTATTGGCGAAACGAAATGGCGTTTTGGTGACGTCGTGAAATTTGTTTGAAATAAAGCCGTTCTATTTGCTAGCCGAACAAGAGGTGTATTTTCCCCTATATAAATGGCTCTACCGTGCAAATAATTCATTAAATATCACAGCCTAAAAAATTTCTCACGGGTCGGCATAGCGCTTGTATCGCAGTAGCTACGATACTGGAAGACAGAGCAATCGATAAATGCCTCGCATCTCGATTAGATGATGACTCCGTAATAAATAATAGAACAGCATACCATACACTGCAAACTAGCTTCATGACCAATGCAACAATGCTGCTATTGGCTTAAAGACATCAAAGCATACCATACCGAATTTATTGCAAGACTAGAAGACCGAACAAAGAAGTGCTTCATTCAAGTCACATCTTCAAACTTTCTTAAATATTGTAATATTGTCAATGAAAGCTAAAACATAACCTCACATAGGCAGAGTACAACATTGGGTTACAGTTATCTGACTCTGAAATTGGTGTACGGTTATCTGACTCTGCAACTGGTGTACGGTTATCTAACTCTGCAATAAATATGGTTGGAGAACTACGGATTTCGGCAAAGATTTCGCGAAAAGGTCACTATCACACAATTGTGATCCGACTACCACTGACCTCGTCGAAGATCTTGATGTGTGAGATGGGCACGACTTCGTTGAAGCCTTCCTTGAACGCCTCCATCTGGTCCTTGACGCGCTCCACGAACCTCCACTTGATCACCAACCTGACGCAGGGTCATCACATTCTTAACATCAGTATTAACATATTATTACATTGTTATATTGTTCCATTATTATATTGTTCCATTATTATATTGTTATCATATTAAATTATTATTGTCATCAAATAGTATTAGCTAGTTTAAAACTCCTCTGCCCAAACAAAAGGACCATCAAGAGAGCACAGAGAAGGGACCATTCAGTATAAACTGCAGAAAACAAGGAATCTATGCACAGAGTGTGTCACCTAACAAGATGCCCTGTGTATAGAACGAGTGAGCTTGGGTGAAAAAAAAAACAAAGAAAAGAGAGCAAAGAATGCTTCAAAACGGAATGAAGCAGAGTGGTCACAAAACACAAGTCCCGAAGGCCTATCTTTAGCTACCAGAATCCCCCCTGGGGGCGCCAGTCCCAATAGCATTTATTAGACTTAACTTACCTAAATCTTATACCTATCCTATGCACCCAAAGGACGTTCAAGATCAGGATTATTTATTGGAGAACACAATACTTCCTGCAATTCGAATATCTTAAACAACAGAACTTATTTACGCTCTGCGGAACTCGCGTCTGTTTGAATAACTAATAATGGAGTTGGAAAACTGCTCAATAATAGTATGTGAAATTCATCCTTAGTACATTGAACTTTTGTAACCATACTCCCTCCTAATTCAGTGATTGCATTCGAGATTCAAAGGAGAAGGCAATTTTCCACAAAATAGAAGAACTGGAATTTCAACAATATATCAACTTACAACCCACAGATGAACTTAGATTAGAGTCCAAATACGAAATGCACAAGACTTTATGGTCTTAAATGGTAGAGAAAACGTTCATGGGCACTTGAACGCTACCATGTGGAATATTTCAAAGTGAAACATGAAAAACTTTCAACTACGGCGATGATGATAAACACCACACCCGCTGTACTAGACACCACTCAC